>JAVCKT010021025.1:0-13854 GCA_032273925.1 Rhynchotus rufescens
GAAAGAAAGAAAGAAAGAAAGAAAGAAAGAAAGAAAGAAAGAAAGAAAGAAAGAAAGAAAGAAAGAAAGAAAGGATGACAGGATTAGGTAAGAACGAACCCTTTGACGCCAGTGATGTTACACCAGCCTTTCACTGCTGCATCCAGAACTCCCTTGGCATGGGGGGAGCTGCAGCAGGTTTCCTTTGCTGTCTGCAATCCCATCAGGTCATAAATCTCAAGTTTCATTTGCTTCAGGTGGGGAAGCTAATATTTTTTACATCTATCATGAATTTGCAGTGGTAGTTTTTAAAAATGCTGTTGGTTCTTCTATACATCTCAGATCCACTGAAAACAACAGCTTCTGTTTGGGAAGGTCCAAATCTGTTGCAAACTTGTTTTACAGTCAGCCTTTAATCCAGGATTTTGATCAAGAACTCAGTAAGAACCAAGAAAAGAAGAAGTCAAGGGACTTCAGATTAGTTTTTGCCTCTGGCCCATCCCAAGTTGCCTTCAGCACTGTAAAATCAAATCCAAAAGGACAAGAGGTCCTTGATCACATTGGAAACCTAACAAGGACTGGGCTCAGGCAGCCCAACATAGGGTCATTTGCACAGAGATGTCTTACAGAACAGTTGGGGTTTTAACAGGCTAGATATTGTCCCAGCATTTGTTATTCATTGATAATAATAGAGCCAAGGTTTACTTAATGTATTTGCTATTTAGGCAGATGATTCATGTTAAGCCACAGGCATTCAGTAGCAAACATCATTAGTTTAAATTGTATGAGAGAAAGGCCCAGGAAGAGGACTCACAATCTGGCCTGTATCATAAACAGATGTGTTTCTAAATCACTATTTTTGGGTTGTTTCCTGTAGTTGTTGGTATATACTGTACACTGAAAATTAGGCCTCAAAAACACTTATTAAAAATTTATACAGCTTATGACAGGCTCTTTCAGAAACATAACCCTTAACTAATTCATGTTCACTTACCCTGCAGTTTTCTATTTATAATACTTTACAATTTCTATGTATTTGTATTATAAATTATTCAATGACATCAAGGTTTTTATTTTGATGAGAGAATTTTTGATGAATTTGACAGAGTAATTACTTCAAATCCTGTTCTGGATTGCTATGAAAATATTTAATTTTATTTACTCCAATAAATAATTAAAATGTGAGAGTAGCAAGCGTACTCACAGTGCCTTATAGCCTGTGACTTCTGTTTGCTTCTCCCTAATTAAAATAGCAATGTTTATGTGTGTACTGATTTAAAAAAATAATAAATTACCAACTGGAGAAGCACATCTAAAGGAGGAAGAAAAAGATTCTTGTAGCAACAGATACATTCTTAAATACAGGGGAAAATTACTCAAAAAAAAGAAGTTACTGATCCCCAGCACTGTTAGATAGAGGCTTTCAGTTTACATAAAATGTCACCCTCTCTTAGGGCTGAATCTCAACTATCATTTTAGTCAAATGAAGACTCTTCCTTTTGCGAATTAAAAGTTTAAGAAAGAACAGTCTTTTAGCATGTTCCCAGACTGATTCAGCAAATATTTCAAGCATGTGCTTAACTTGAAAATAAGACCAGTTCCACTTATTTCAGTGTAGTTCATGTTCAGATTTAAAGTAAGTTTTTTATTGAATTACTATTCTGGAAGCAGCCTGAGCCTTTTGCTAAATCAAAGACTAAAATTACATATTGTGGTTTGTGCTACAGTGGCTCCTGTTTCTCTGTGATTTAACCAGAAACACATATTCTTAAGTCTCATAAGCCGTTTTACTTCTTTTAGAGCATGAGAGTCAGAAAGAGCCAAAACGTATGTATAAAAAAAGAGAGAAAAGCCCGAACCCTCAGAACCTCCTAACTGTTTTACAGCTCACAAACAAGCAATATTAGAAGTTTTAATTACATTGAAGCCATCAAGCACACAAATACAGAGTCATTATCATGTGGTAACAGGGTCATTGCTTCATTACTTGTGGGGTTAGAACTTTCCCATCACTGTCAGGTCCAATGGTGATCCAATCACTTACCAGCTCATAACTGACAGAAACAGAAATTCCTTATCAAAATGGCTATTTTCATCTCACAGGTTTGGAGTGCAAGGAGTAGGGCCAGGACAGTGTACGAAAGCAGAAATATTTTGCTTTTCTCCACACTTTGCATGACTGAAAGCACTAAATCATAACTGATCCTAGCTGGCAGTAAAGGACAGAGCTTTTTGGTGCTAGTGTCACAGGTAAGAAACTGGTAAGAGACCATAAAACGTGGATGAAAATCAGTGCCCTGTGTGGGCAGTTCTCTGGAAAATACGCAAAACAAACTGGCAGTCCCTCAGTGTGATCCCCCTGGACAGATGTTGAGGTTTTCCCCCAAACATGAATAGATTCGATACAAACTGGCACACTGGGCGGCAGCAGCAACACAGAGGATCTAATCTGAATATTCATAGGGCTGGTAAACAGCAGAAAATGAAGAGCAAAGACCTCAGGACCCACCACTACCCTCAGCTCTCCCCAACTTCAGAAGGGCTCCATCAGTGCAACCAAGGCATAAATTGCACTCCCTCCGTCACCCCCAAAATGCCTTCTGCAGAAGAAAGTCTCCCCAGGCTGTGCACTGCAGGAGGGGTATTTTAATCCCAAGCCCAGGACACAACAGTTTGTATTGCAAGGCACGTTGCAGAGGGCTCTGGATGAGGTGCGGCACCGCGGGAACCGCTCGCCGCTCCCGGGAACATCCATCCGCGCTCCCTGTCCCTGCAGCCGCCGCGCGCACGCACGCGCTCGCACCAGGGCTCCGTGGTGGACTGTGATGTGACTTAGAGTCACAGACGGTAATAAATCCTCGCTGCTAGTATCCGGCTGGATTGCATGTCGGTGGGTTAATCCAATAGTGAACCCTAATAACATGACTTTCAGCTTGCTGCAAAAGCAATTTATGTGCAACGTGCCACATTTCTGTGGCAGTGCCTCAAGGAGCAATGAGTAACACGTTCTGTCACCGGCTGTTGTAAACACTCCGGCTGCTCGGCATGTACCATGCACAATTCGTCTGAGCGGAGACCTAAAATCTTACACCTGACTGTTTCACTCACTATCAAGCCTAAGTAAAGCTTCAATGGCAGAAGCAAGCAAGGAACGTAAACCAGTTGTGACTGGTGCTCAAAGTCTAACGCTTAGAAGCAGGAGACGGGTTGGGGTTTGTATTTTTTTTTTTGCTTTTTGTGGCAAATGTGAAAGCGGCAGCGTAAGGGAGGGTCTAGCCCAAGAGGGGCACCAAACACCAGCCAAGCACTTCCAGAGAACAGGAGAGAAGGATCTGGAGCTCCCCATTTTGGTAATGGAAATCTCAGTGCTTGCTGGGCTATGCCTTTGGGTGCAATGTGTTTTTGAACCAAAGGAGGTCTGGTAGCTAAAAGGAGAGCAGAAGGCCCATCTGTCTTTCTATTCCTGGCCCTCCTATTGATCTGTTCACAGCCTCAGGAGAGTGTTGTCTGGGCCATAACGTTCCCAAATTGGAAGCCAAAAGTTAATTTAAGATAATGCAGCTATTAAATAAGCTTCCTGATTTTCAGAGGTCATAGGCACCATGTGGTCTCATCGATATCAAAGAACGGAAAAAGAAGAATGTGATACAACACACCTTTCCTGCTGACATTTTCCTTGAGTTCATTCAGAGACTTACATCTACAGAATACCAAGGTCTAGGCCATGTAAAACAATTTTTGGCACCTGGATTTCCCTCTTTTCACCTGGTCTTCCCTCCTTTCGCCTTTCCTTTTTTATTTCCAATATGTGTTATTCAGCCTAGAGATCCCATTTTTCATTTTTAATGGAGCAATTGTCATTGACTAGCTGGTGCCTCTGTTCACAGGGTAGGAAAACAACCCAACAAAATCTACTGAACCTAAAAATAAATAAATTTAAAAAGAAAAGAAAAAAACATGAGGAGGTCTCTGTACCACATGCTCCTGGAAAAGGCGTGCTGCAAACTGTGCAGTCTACCATGCAAGATGATATAAGGATAATGCAGTGGGCTAAATGATACAGTTGGGGTGAATGGCCTACTCACTGCACCACCACTCCAGACAGCCCCACATAAGGGGTGCAGTATGTGGCTGGTAGAGCTTATTTATAGATTTTTAAATGCCCCCATTTCCATCAACTCTCAGACGTTTTGATGCCCTTTCCAAAGAGCCTCCCCACTTAGTCTAACTGAGTCACAACCTGAGGAACAAGTTCCAGTGCTAAAGCCGTGCTAAAGGTCTGGGACAACTTGCAGTAAGACCACTTAATTAGTTGGGGCTTGAAGTCAAGCTCTGAAAGCTTAAAAGGCTTATGAAATTTGAAAATCACAGTTTTAAAGAAGCTCCCCTCTCTATCATTCACTGTCCAGTACATTTGAAAACCCACACCAATAAAACTTTCTTTGAGATAATCTGAAGAACTAATTTACATTTGCAATTGCTTAGCAGTGCATTTAAAAATCTTCTCTCCTTTGCTGAAATACTACTACTATTTACAAATCATTTAACATTGACTGAAAAGGAAATAGGTATAGATGATATAATTTCTATTTCAACAAAAAAAGGCCTTTGTGTTCTGCCTTTGAGAGTAAAGGTGCTAACTACACCAGAACACAGACACTAGAGCATTACCATTAAGAATAATGAAGCAAATTCTAACTTGTCTAAAAAAAGGTGAAGAAAAGCTCTGCCTCCAGAAACTTCTTGGGTGGGAAGTGACATCAGTCATGTCACAAGGACAGGAGGAGCAAGCATGTTTTATTGGAAAATAAAGACGTAAGTAAATCTACTACGATGAATATAAAATGCTTCTTTTGGATTTAATTAGGAGTCACGTTTTTAGGTGACCAGGAATGCAACATCTCTTCTAAGGGCACCGCTTTGTACCTGAGTTCTCACACAGAAAAGCATATGGTGAAAAAGCAGGAAGTGGGGATTAAGGTACATTTTAATGGGCGGCATGTTCAGCCAGATGGCCTTTTCCTCTGCTCCTCAACTTCTCTATGCTTTTCACTCCTCCACAGTTATTTTGATTGAATTCCTTCCCCCAAATAATAATAACAAATCCTTTAAATGTCCATATTTCATATTATTTTAATGTGTATTTTTTAACCTGCCTCACCTCTCTGTGTACGATTTTTGGATATAATTTGAGGTGTTAAGGTAGACAATATCCCTTCTAGGTATTGTGGACAACAGCTTGTCAGGCACCACAGCCTTTCCAGCAAGCACTCCATGCCTTTCTCTCATAGTCAGAGCAGTAGTGAGAATATCGTGATGAAAGCAGAAAAGGAGGACATGAAGGGCCAAGTAGAAGAGTGCAGCATTACTCTGACTGACCCAGCCATTGCATCCCCATCAAGTTTCAAAAAAGGGGCCAAAACCTCGAGCTTTTTTCTACGCCAGAGTTCTCCTTACCTTTCTTTCTCACCTGCCATTACACCAACCTCATTAATGGCCAAAGACGTTCCAGAACTGTCCCAAAAGGTTAATCAGGATGAGGAATTCTCAAGCCCAAGGCATCAGCGAGCAATATGAAAAAAAGAACTTTGCTATTTAAAGGCAAGAACTAAGCTTGGGATAAAAAGTCCTTCAAAATTAACAGGGATGAAAAAAATTACTGAGAAAACTCAGGAAGCAGAAAAAAAAAAAGAGAGTACGGGCTTAGTGATGGGGTTGAGGCAGTGCTAGAATGGGACACCTGGCTGACATCTCCACTGTGATGGCAATGATTAGACTTTGGTGCCATTAGGCAGTTTTCAGGATTGGGTGAATCAGTTGTGTTTCACTGAAGCGTTAAATGGACGAGCACCCAGGTCACCGGAAAGCCAGTGCTGGAATCGCCCTCCTCTTGCCACTCTGCGTTAAAGCTGCTTTGGACTCCTTGCATGGACTGAGAAGGGAGATGGAAGAGCTGAACACGCCCGTAGCACCTGGGAGCAGAACAAAGAACGAAACACAGCAATGCCCACGTCCAGCAACATATAGAACAGTCATTGTTCTATATATCTCTCCTGGTGTACACATACGTATGGGGGAGCGTATGTGTGAAAAAATATAAAGTAAGCAAGCAATCCCATTTTAAGAGAAATACCCTGTTTTTATGGCATACAGAGACGGGTAATGATGATTACACTTCCTCCACTGAAGTCTTCATGAATACAATGTAAATTGCATGCTACAAGTGCGAGAATAAGGCTTCAAAATCCTGACAAATAACTACTGCCGGAATTTGGATGCAACATCAAGGAGGGAGTTGTGGGAAACTTCCTGCGGCTGGACCTGGACAGTGCGTAATGAGCAAAATTCATTATCTTAAACTTTTGCCTGTGATGTGTAATTGTTAACCTCTGCCGTTAGTTCAAGGCTCCTTTCAGTAAAATATATGGGTTGCCATCAAAGCTGATTTGGATTAGGAGGCAAGCATGTGCCCTCACTTTTAGGTTATATTAATACACCAAAATCAATAACATGCCATAGCTTTCAGAAGTAGTAATAAAACACCCTAAAATATTCCCAGAATACTTCTATAAATTATTTGCTCAATGTACTTATGTTAAAAAGGTTGTCAGTTACAGTGCACTGAAAGGCTCTAAAATTACAAGTCATCGTATTTGTATTTGATAAACCCCCTGCTGTTTTGGGTCAGAAAAGGCTCCAGAACGGGGGGGGAAAAAATCATTTTTTTTCCCTAATAAATAAATTACTTGCCTATATTTCATGTATCACTAAAGCCTGCCAGTATTGAGGGCTTAAATAATAAATAACAAATAGCTCCAGTCATTTATTAATAATAATGCATCTTTTCTTCCTCCAACCATCTTTGTGGGCAACAGATTGAACGGTAGTCAGGTGGAAGGACAAATAGTTGGGCCACTGGGAACATTTAAAATTTTCCAGCTTAAGGTGAGCGTGTCAGCACTGACAGCCCTTTTAACTTGGTCAGCGGTGGTGCCTTGGCTAGGCACTGTCTGCAGCAAAACCCGTAAACCCCCTTTGAAACCTGATTAGCTAATGGAGTTCGTGTGGCTGAGCATTGCTCAAATGAAAACCCATTTCCAATTAGTCGTCACGCTGCCTCTTGCACCCTGCTCAGCAAAGCCTGGAGATACCTGCTGTCCTTGGTAGCTTGAGGTCTCTAGTCTGCAGAGCAGCCCTGCCCCATAGACAGCAGCAGTGGAGGTGGCAACAAGCAAGTGGCTGATCTAGACCCCCCTTCCCAGCTCACCAAGGCTTGACTTGCAGAACACAGCCAGGTTTCTCAAAGCATGAAACCTCCACAAAAGTATCTTCCTCCCACAGCCAGGGTAGTGCAGCTAACCTGCCAGTGCTAGCAGGGGCACCAATGTGTACCCGAATCCTAGAGACCAAGTCCTTAACGTCGTGAGCAGTCCAGCCTGTAGGACTGCTGGAGCAGTCCAGTGAGATGACTGGACAAGCATGGATTACAAGATCATGCCTTTATGTAACATGTCCCAGGGAGAGCTACAAGAGCACAGATGACCACCTCCAGCACCTCCTTTCCTCCAGAAGAAGAAAGAGGACTGGAACCTTTGTGCTCATGTAGGTCACGGCATCATTAGCCCTGGAAAATTAACTCCTTTCTTCATCTAAACACCCGGTGGGAGCAGATGGGATGTAAGCAGCATCATATTAACCAGAAAGTGACCTTTGCCCCATACCTGGAGGGCAAATCTTTTTCAAGGGTTGGAGGAAAGCACTTTGCATTCTCATATGTCCCCAGAGCAACACACACCCCTCTTTGATAAATAAAATAAAGAATCAAGAAAAGAGAGAAACACATCGCATCCTACCACACGTGTCCAGCATGCTTGTGAGAGACCATGCAGAGATCTGGAAGCTCGTGGCCTTGGGCAAGAGGGGCTGCTAGCATTCCAGCGCTCACCATTAAGCAGAGCAGGTATGGTGGCACTCAGGCAGGGTGCAGAGTCTTCAAGAGCATGCCCTTCTATCCTCCAAAAGAATTTAATCATACAGCCAGCTACAAGAACTTCACTTCCAACTACCTACAGAGTGCTCGTTTGTGTCTAAAGCAGACTATTTCTTAGAGCCTTACCCACTGTGAAGTACAGTTATGTTTTTCTACAAGATTTAGCTACAAGGCAAAAGACTTCAAGCATCTAAAAATAAAGATGAGGTATCCGGCATGATACTACTGACCTAGACTAACAGGTCTCTTGATGACCAGATGAGTTGGGTCACATCCTACCTTGGGTTTCCTTATGCCCAGAGTGCCACTAGCTCTTTTGTGACCTAGGTAAATTGCTTCTTTTCTTCTGGCTATTCCTTAAGCTACCCTAGGCATCAAGCAAAGAAAGTAAACACATGGCAAAGACACAACAGGCAGAACGGACTTGATCTTTGTTTAAAGCACGAGGTCAGCTCCTTGCTGTGAGCAGATTTTCCTCTTTGGAAACAGGTTCATGTTTATGTTTCAAGTTCCAGCAACATGCTCTGGATTTTCAACATGTGCAGCACATCTGCTCCAGCCCAGATTTATGAACAAATCTGCATATAATTGTGCTGGGCCAGGGTGTTGTTGTTGTTGTATTCCCCTCCACTCCCACCTTTTAAATAAAATGGCTTTGTCCGGGGCTGTATAAATCCCTGATTCCAAGCCATATAATTTTATGGACAGGGAAAAAAAAAAAGTCCTTTTGTATTGCACCTGAGCTCATTAAAACCCCCAAATTCCATAATTTTACACTACCATGTGCTGCATATTGTATTTAGTACCTACCAGAGTAATTGCTTACAGTCCTCAGAGTGAGTGCACATAAGGTGGGGAAATGATGGAACAGGTGGGAGAGCTGCCTTGGGCTCGGTAAGAGCACATTTGCACACCAGAACAGATGACGTAGAGCTGTGTGGCTGAATGGTTCAAAAGCCTGAAATACACTCTTTTGTTAGACCTGTACTGGATGCCAAATCCCGGTGTCAGCTTCCAGTGAGCACAACAGCTTCTGTAACGGACCAGATAAAACAAATAAGCATGTGGGATGCAGGCTGGGAGATGGGAGAAAGCTTGGATAACGGGATCAAGGTGAAAGATACAGGTCATCAGAGGAACTAGCAACTTAAACAAGTTAGCCAAATAACTCCAAAGAAAGTACTCCTGAAAAAGAGAAAGTGAGCAGCCCAAGAACTGTTCTGTGGCAACTTCGGAGGTTTCGATACTTGGTCTGGAACAAAAACAAAAAAGTTTGTTCATCCACAAAGGGGATGATGTAAAAACAGCTGTTTCTAAATCAAGAGGATTTTCACACTTCCTTTCTTTGGGAAGAAAACTCTGTAAGGCTGCTTTTGCCACCATGCCTAGAATACAGGAAGATCTTCTGGGATGAAAAGAGGAGTGGTCGCAACGTCCTATTTGGGGTGATTGACTTCTATAGAGACTAAATTCCCCCTACTTGATGTTAAGGGCTTGCTCAAATAAGGATCCACTTTTATCAGTCCTCTCTCCAGAGTGTGGAGACCTTCCACAGGGGCCAAGGGTGACGGCCCAACAAAGGCTTCTACATTCAGTGCTCATAAGCTGCACGTCCTAAACATGATTATTCATTCCACGGACTACCCAGCCTGACATTGCAAGTTGGATTTAAGTCTCCAGCCTATATGAGAGAGATTTTAAATAACTATCCCTGTATGGCTTACTCAAGAACAGACAGGAAGAGTCAAAGACAGCAAATAAACCCACGCAAGATTCCCAAGTCCCATCCAAGTGACATAAACACTAGATCTGACTCGGAGCTGATCGAAACCTTTGACTGATTTTCCTGCAAATAGAACAACAGTAAGTGTTCGCTGCTTGAGTGATTCAAGGGTCTTATCTGCAGCATTCCTGTGTTCACAAAAAAACTGTCAACATGGGATGTCTTAAATTATCACACGCAGATGGACACGGTGGGTCCATCTCAGTTCTGCTTACTAGCCTGGCTTCCTAAAAATCTCTTGAAACCATCAAAACCAACAAGTAGATTTGCAATGGTCAGAGAAGATTAAGAACAAAAAGAAAGGCACACAAATCACACCTAACGCTGCCCACTGAAAGGTGGGAAAGGTGGAAACCTCTAACATAGACACTAGGAAATTTGAAATCTAGAGTTTAGGAGTCTCTGAACCAACTTGTTTCCATTTTTTTTACTGCAGTACCTCCTCATTTAAAATGTATAATGAACACCAACAGTCATCAGTCTGTAAATACTGGTTTTAAGTTCACTAGAGATTTGTTGAGATATTCCTCCTAGGTAACAAGTCTGTGGCTCATTAGTCTCTCATTAGCAAGATAGAAATAAAAATGCAAAAGAAAAAATAAAAAAAAAAACACAAAAAACCTCTCTCCAAAGATATTGTTGCAGTCTAATTGCCTGTGAGGAATTCTTAATAATGTTTACTAATGCCTTTTCAGCATTGCCAATTTTATAATGCTCCAGATGTGACGTTGCTCTTCCCTGCTGTGATATTACCAAGTTTGCTAAGGCACCTAGAGTACTAAGTTTGGAAAGATTTTAGCCCCATCTTATGTCACTGACACGAAACAACATCTATTGGGGCTTTCCAGCACCACATTTGTACTTTCAAAAATAATCAGAGAAACTCTGTCTGATGCATTATTTGTAAAGAACTAAGTAAATTTAATCACAACATGCACTAGCTGGAGCCAGCAAACTTACAGAAGCAGAAGTAGCAGCTACACAAAGTCCATCGACATTTGCTTCCTTATTTTTTTTTTTTGCTTTTTAATATGTTGAGACCTTGTGACATTAATTGGTCCCCTATTTATAAAGAAATATCTTTTGTGTTTGCAATACGATTTTATGTTGTAAGCAGCATGTGCAATACAAAACAAGCAGATGTTAGCAAGGCTCTGTAAGCAAGACACACTATATCAATATCATGTTATCAGCCTGTTCTACAGACAAGCTAACGGAACAAAACAGTCAGCATTCATACAGATTTTGAAACAATATGTTTTTTGGGAACAAGTAGGTTCTCCATCTGAGTCAGACTTCTGTGGCAATAGGGAATAGGCCAATGAACAAGTCTTTTAGGCCTGTTTCACTAAGGAATAAAAGTCATCATCATATCATCATATCTCTGTGATTCTCCCCATCTAATAACTTCTGTACTTGCCAGCCAATTTCAGCCAAACTGGAAAAGTGGTAGAGGTCTCTATAAAATGAATTTCCTGGAAAGACTTGGACAGAGAAGAAAAACTCTATTAATACTCCCAGAAAGAAAATGTTGCAGTATGAGGGTCCATATTAGGCAGCGGGAGAGAAATAACAAAAATATTCTGACCACAGGAAAAGCTTCTTGTTGCTATTCATTGTGGACCAAGTTGGGCAATTTATTGCTTTTATGCTTTGTTTTCCACATGACTTGCATTGCTTTTCCCTCTCGTTTTTGAGATAGGATATGCCTGAGTTCTTCAGTATCATGTTTAAAATCAGCTGCACAGTGACCACTCTATGGTGTCTCCCAGTAAGCCGATCACGTTCCAGCTAAATGGATGATCTCACTGCTATGGATGCAGGTTAAGATGTTACTGTCCTAAGTTGCTTCCTGCAGCCTTTCCCAAGAGGTACCCATTCTTCATATTCAGCTGCAAGTGTTGCTGCTCTCCAACCTGGTTCTGTCAAAATGAACAAGATAATAGACCCCTTCACAATAGTAGGGAAAAAAGAATAGTCAGGGATATTTTGAACCAGATCAAGGAGGAAAAACACAGCTAACCGGAAGATTTAAAGGTTATGGAAACATTCTGCCTTAGGGCAGAAGCGGATCGAGTTGCAGTTGAAATGGAAAGTATGACCATGTCCTAATGCAATGTCAAGACATAATCTCAGGATCAAAGAAATGGTTTATTTTACACAATGAAGGACAGGAGAGGTACAGATTTATAATACCAAAACTTGAATAATTAGCAAAAACAATCTGGTGTCTAAGTAGCTGTCCAATCTCCTAAAGACTATTTGTATAAGGTCACCAGAGCACTATTAATGAGTGTACAGCTCATGTCCTTTCCTTAAATGTATTCTGTTGCATCTAAAATGATGCCTCTGTCCATTTGTCCTTTTTCCTGGGGACAGTGACCAGTCTGAGGGCACGTTGCATCGAGCTCTCTTCCCAGTTTCAGAGAATGGGAACTCGCTGCAGTCTGGCCACCTTGGCTCATGATGTTAAATAGCTCATGCTTCAACTCTGAAGGTCCCCGGTTCATTTTCCCAGTATGTCAGCCAAGACGGTGGTCCTCACATTTGCACTCTTTTAATAGTTCCAAGCTTACATCACATTCCCCTTTATTTACTCTTTTTCCAAGATATATATATCCTTAGCCTTAATCACTGTTTAGCCAAGGTTGCTTCAAGCAGACCCAAATCTAGCGATCAGTGGAGCCAATGGGAGTCTTTCTATTGACTCCAGCGGACTCAGGATCATAAAGTCCTGAACCCACAAACATCTGTGAGATCTGGAGGAATTCCAGGATGGATTCAGATTGGACATCAGCCACTCAGACCCATCTTAATTCGTAAATCAACATACACAACTGACTTTCTCTTCTCTGGATCCCCTCCAATTTGTTAATACGTTTCTGTTAACGAGGTGCTTAGAACTAAGCACAATATCCCCAGTGCAGTCACATGAGAGCTGTTACATTCCTACTTCATAATGTTATGTCTCTACATACCCTGGCCAAAATTGCACTGACTTCACCAGCTACCATGTTTTGTTGTAGCCTTAAAATTCTGGTCCTGTCACTCTTATTCACCAAGAGCTATACTTTACTTCACAGGTTAAGCTGGCAAAGTCAGCAGGACTCCTCGCAAAGGACTGAGTGGGTATGCAAGGAAAACAGAAATTGATCCCAGAGAAAAAAATCCTATCTAGAATTTTTGAACCGATAAACTCAGCAGAATAATTGTAACAATGCCATCCTGCTGCTTTCCTGAGCAATAATCTATTTTCCTCATTGGGATAAATGACTTGGCCATCAGTCTCCCAGTTTATCCATTTGGGAACTGGATTATTGCTTCATAAACTGAGCAATGCACTCCTATTACTGTTTAATTGCATTGGGCAGAGAAAGGGGGGAAAAAAGAGATTTTTTTTCTAACAGAAATCTCCCAGAAGCACTCTTTCTTCTGTGTTACTTTCCTCAATAGTTAAGGCAGTGAATTGCATTCCAATCCCAAAATTTGCTCTAAACAAAGAGCATCATTTTTCTTCATACACTCGTGCCAGGACAGCTCCTCTTTCCAACATACTACTTCTTTCCTGGAGCTGGATATTCAATGTTCCTTACCAGCTCCTGCAGTAAGATTGTGCCATCTTCTAGGCAAACTTTTTCTCTAAAATCTAACCATACATTCTGTCCTGAGTCTGCATCCAGATTTTCTATCACTCTCTGCAGTTATCTTGTCCCTGTTTAACCTTTCATCCTTTTTGCTTTGCTTGGTGTCTCTAAATTATTCAGAAAAATGACTACCTCCTATTACGTAGAGATCATCCAGCACAGAAGGCACTAATACTCTTGTAATTCAGACACAACATAGTGGCATCATGTCTCCCAAAACAAAAGTTTAAGCTGAGGGAGAAAAGAAGACTTGATCTGATTTTTTTTTAACTCACAAATAGTGCAGCATTGACTCCTGTCTCCAGCATGTTTTCCAACATTAATCTCATACCTTGAAAATCAAAGATGTGTTCACAACAGCTCTGTTTGAGAAATGGCAGTAGCCAGACAGACCCTGGTTCTTAACTATCCAATGCTGACACTGGGTTTCCTTCAGGAAATGTAGGGAAATTTCTTTT
>JAVCKT010021025.1:20547-37151 GCA_032273925.1 Rhynchotus rufescens
GGTCAGGAGCAAGGAGAGAATAGTCTGCCCCTGGCTGCTGCTTTACCTGGAGTATAAGGGATAATTTGCCAGATTTTGGAGTTCTCTGCCCTAATGCAGAGCAGAGAAATTGCCTTTTGTTGGGGCCCCACAAAGCCCCAGTCTGTCTATATGGGCTAGCCAGTGATGCTCTTGAGATTTTACAGGAAACATAATTGCTTTTCTCCATGTAGATTATGGGCATTATGTCTACAAGCATTTCCTCTGATGCATTTAGCACAGGAGCCTATGCTGGACACTGCCTAATTCCAGATGCTTCAGGGAAAAGGACTTCAGAGTGCACATTTACATTAAAAGAAAAAGTCTTAAGCCTTGAATCATGATGTATTTTCATGATATATTTACATCCTTTCTGCTTATATGCAAGAGGCCAGATGAGGAAGAGGCTTTTTAAGGGAAAGGGCCCACTGCAAGTCCTGCTAGCTGTTTGCATTATTCCACCAACTTAGTGTCTTGAAAGATTTATTAACTCATTCTCTTTATTACTCTTTTCTTTCTATTTTTTTTGAAGTCACTAATATTGCCTCTATTCTCATGCACTTCACAATGGCCTTTCTGCAAAGTCAGTGAAGATCAATCTCAGCCTCCATGTTCTCCACAAATGGGAGCCAAAATGTTTTCAGAGTGCGGGGGTGGCTGTGGTTATGCTCAGATCCAGGGAGTCAATCCATTCAGCCAAATCCTTGGCCGGTGTAAATCAGCACCATGAGGGACTGAAACTCTACTAATTATTTATAGGGCATAAAGAAATCCTTCCAGGATCAGACTGAAGTTCCATATATTCTGTTTTCAGCAGTAAGCTATTTTTTTGAGGGAAGTACACAAAAATCTTCAAAGAGCTAATTTCCTTCCTACATTACTTCTCCTACTAAATCTTTAATTCTTAAAGACTGTTTTGATTTCTATGGCTTGAGTAAGATCTCCAGCAAAACCAATTTCCCAGTAGAACTGCAAGCAGACACGCACTGGGAGAGAGCTTATATAGGTATCCCCTTAGTCCTGAGGTTAAGCAGAGCCAGCCCACAAGTGAAGGGGCCTTCATTCAATGAATATCCCTTTTGCTCCCAGGTCACAGTGTCCGAGAGCCTCAGCTACTGGCCCTGGCTTTAGCAGTCCCTCCAGTTAATCCCGTTTTGACCATGTATTGCATTCCCTGCTGCAGTCTGATTTCTCTGGACACCACTTCTCACTACATCGCATTACCTAGTGGTGGTGAGAGAGATGTAGAGTAAGCAGAGGGCTCCATTGGTCCCTCAAACTCACCTTTGCTTAGGAAGCAACTATCTCTCACAGTTCCATCCCAAATGCAAAAGAGCAATCACCAGGGCTATTTGCACATAAAAATACACATAGTCCAGTGCTCAGGGATGTGCCCACATCCCACTGTCAGCCGGAGAGGAGAACAACGTGTCGGTGAGGTTCAGATGAATCAGTTCATTCCATCCCATCATTACAGTGGACAGCAGACAGCCATGAAACAGTCCCATTGCTGAGACAGACAGCCACCTTGGCTATAATTAAAGCTAATTATTCAAAGGCACCCTGTTCATGTAGCATTGCTCAGAAGCTCCCTTCATGAGCATGTAGGCAGCAGGGCTGTTTTTCTTCATAAAAACTTATGAGGAACGCTGCGCAGATTAACAGCTTTAATGACAAAAATTACCGCTTACAACACTGACTTCAAATCAAAGAACAATATCTGCAGACAGATATTTTCATGGTTTTCATAACAATTCATTATAGGTGGCACCAAGGGATTACATTTTTATTTCCCTTGTGTCATTTCTCTCAGACTCAGGTTCATTTCTCTTAATGAGGCAGCGGAAGATAAAGGGCAGTGAAGGCTCCTCCAATGCCTCTGCAGAGTGTGAGGAGTTTAGGGGCAAAGTGATAACTGATCCTCTAAAGGAAGAGGGAGGGCTTGGAAGGCGAGGGGGGAGGCAGAGTGATGGGGTGGGATGCTCTCTGCCATAATGAACTAAAATTAAGACATAAATTCTCCTACCTTTGTTCTGACCAGAACTAACGAAAGGGATTTGGCTTTTTAATCAAGAATGGATCGGTTGCGAAATTATTAGCTACTTAATTGTAAAGGGAAGGGAAAGGAAGGGAAGGAAGAAGAAAATCTTTTCTCTGAAAGAACAAGACCACAAGTTCTCCTTGTGGGCTCACACCATAGCAAGTAAGACCCCAATTCAAGGAGCTCTACTCAGACAGCAAGGCTCTTCCTCGCATGTAGGTTGAGTTGACAAAGTAAAGGTCCAAGTAAGAAGGAACAAGAATCAGGTAGAGCTCAAAATGGGACCCAGGGGTCACCTGGGAGTACCAAGTTTGTCTAGGGCTGAGAAGAGGTTTCCAAAGCAGCTGGATTGAAAATCTCCTGTGAAATAGTTTTCTGTTGGAAAATAATGTGGAGGCAGCACAAAAGGGTTCCAGGGAGTGGGGGACTCCTGGCATGGCCCCACGAGACTAGACAGCTGTTTTCATTCTAAAACCAAAATTGTCAACCCAAACGCTTCAAAGTTTTCAGAGAACAAAACAAACTGAAAACTGGCATTTCTGATCCATGGAAAGTCCTCTCATGCCTGGGTTTTGTTCCAGCATTTGTTTCAACAATTTCAGTTCCCCGTGAGTGGGGCGTTCTGAGTTTCAGCAAGCTCTGCCCGTGAGTTGGGCGCCGCAGGGCTCCCTGCATTTGTGGCTCTAAAGAACAAACAACAGGAATTCAGGGTTGCCTCTATTTTGGGGATCACAGTGCCATTAAAAAAAATAAGGAAAAAAAAATTGTCTCTTTGTAGTTTCTCAAAATAAAACAAAACTTAATTTGTGGCTATCAAGAAATCTGCACTAAAGAGAATTGCTTTCTTCGGGCTAGATCTAATTCAGAATCATCTTCTGACCATTATCAATGGTGCTTTCATGAAAACTAGCATTTTAAGCAGTGCTGGAGCTGGGCAGAAGTCTGGGAACCTGGATGTGTAACTGCATCTGACAAGCCAGCGAGGTGGGGGACAAAGAAGATAGGGAAAAGCAGAAACCAAGGAAAAACAAGACACAGTTGGTGGTATTTTCGTATGTTCATCTGTGGAGAAGGCAATCTTGAGGCAGAAAGAAGTACTTTTTATTCTAGCCCCTCTCCCTCTGCTTATTCTTGGCTCCCGACTTTTCCGCTGGTCTAATTGAAAGAGGAGCAGCCATCATTTTGGGACAGCTAGGCTAGATTGAAATGGAGCCTGTAGGAAGTAAACATCTCTGGAGCTTACTCCCTTCCTGCCTCCTTCAGAGGATGAGGAGCCCTTCCTGCCTGGCAAGGGACCAGAGTGACACAGAAAGGTGCTTCCCAGACGGGCAGGTTGGGAAATGTGGGACTAAGTGACTTCCAAGGGCCCTTTCTGTGCTGTCTCCAAAGAGCCTGTCTCCTAGAAAGCACAAAGTTGACCTTCCAAAAAAAAAATCAAAAATATATACATATATATATATACACACAGACACATATATCTCAAGGGGGTAATTCTTTGCCTTCTGCTTCTCATATTTTTCAGTCTTTTCACGTGAAATCAACAGGGCTTGAAACATCTCTCTCATTTAATGAAGGCTGAGCTTCTTGCGGACTCCCACGACAGCAGGAGGTGCCGCTTGCTGAAAAGCCCAGAATGGTGGGAGACTTTGATAATATCACGAGAGTTGGTAACACGGGCAGGAGACTCTGAATAAAGCTGTCTGACCTCCTTGGCCCAAGTGCTTTTACACCCAAGCAAAACAATTTCTCTGGACTCTAATGAATAGAGTTCTGTCATTGTTCATCATAATAAAGCCCCGATCCTGGCTAGATTACCTAGATGCTCTGATAATCCTGCTAATAAGTGATGATTATAAAACCCACACTTGAGAAAAAGACAAGGTAGGATTTGGATCTTTGGCCCCAGTTTCTTCCCAAAGGGAAGCAGGATAATAAATGACTTCTGACTGTGATATATGACAAAGCACCTCACCACAGGTCTGCTACAGCAAAATTCAGCCAGCTCACTCAGTTTTGTCCACGAAAATACTGCTCTATTCACTGCAAGAGGCCTGCTAAGTGTGTGTGTGTGTTGGGGGGCAACTACACTTAATATATATTGTGAGTTTTTTTTCTTTTTTTTTTTTTTTTTTGCAAAAAGAGTGGGTGACAGAAAAAAAGGACTAATTATTTTTATAGAAAAAAATTCAAGCAGCAAAACTTCCTTGTAGTACCACAGAAATATGTGATCCTCACATTATGGATTACTTATCCTTTCTCAGCTAGAGGCTTGTGCTTGCTGGAAAAATCTGGTACCAAATATTTCACTCGCAGGCAAAATGAAGTTCCTTAAGACAGTGAAGCGTGACTGGGCGGACTAGAGAAAAGAAAAAAAAATCAAGTGGGCTTATTCTGACAACTTTATTTTGGCAAAGAGCATGTGTGGATGTCCCTGCTGTCCCTCTGACTGGACAGCTGTCTCTTGACTATAGACAACACTGCAGACATGTTTTCATGGGGCCGGTGGTCCACAGAACATGACATCCATTTTGGCTTCAGAATTTGTTTCATTTTCCTATAAAAAGGAGATGCAGCATAGCAGAATGTTTTATGTCTTAGTTAAACCTAACTACTGTCTCCAATACTAGCATAAAAGGATTTTTCCATGCAGAAGGGTGAGCAATATTTGTTAAGCAGCTAAAATTCTTTGTCAACCTCTTGCAGTATTCTGCAGCCTTAAAAGTGTAGGACAAAATCCTGGTAGATGCAAAGAAGAAAGCTTCATTCTTCATTTTCACACACTTCATTTTCACACCAAAACTAGCTGATGTGAAAGCCAGCATGAATTTGGAAATGCCCAATTTATATCTTGTCAAAAAGTTCACTTTCATAATAGAGTTATCAGCAACTCAGCTACCACCTGAGCTAAACAGGCCTTTGTCTTCCGAAGAGAGCCTTTCTCTTCCTACTGGGTTAGATTTCAGTGGGAGCTGGGCCAGGAAATTGCTTTTATTTATATTCTCCACCCTTGGCAAAGTCCATGGCCTCATTAATCCACTGATGGGCCAGCACCATGATGGAAACTAGAGATGGTGCAAGGCACATTGCCAGAGGAGTTGACATTTCCCTGCTTTTCCCTGCTTTCTCCAGCCTTTGTCTTGCTCCCAGCCTGAGCTCACCTTCACTGCCAAACCTCAGAGCTCTTCCCACCATCTCCTTTCCACCTGGATGGCTACACTCAAAGTCAGAAGGAAAAATGTGGCTCCCAAATCCATGTACGCATCACATCTGCCCGTCTGAACAGAACAGGCAAGGACCGAAACTAGAGCGCTGCCTCTGGGATCAGGCCCAAATAAACCTTCACTGTCTTAAATGTGTAATAAAATTGCAACACAGCCTATAGAAAATGAAGTGCATACACTACTGTGAACGTAGGGAACATTGCCTCCCTTTTGGACCACAGCTTAGATTCTTGCCGATCTCTTGTTCAAAGAGCTGTCACCTTCTCACGTCTTTTCAACACATCTTTTTATGCAAAAAGTGTTTTTATCCATGGACTTTACTACCATGACTGGCTTTGCTTTGACTTTCATTTTCCACATAATCCGTCTTGCTGCAGTAGAGGGACCATTAACTAGTCAAACAATGTTCAATCCCAATAACATTATCGCTTAGCAGGAACACGGCAAAGATTTCTGCTAACTAGTGGGCAGTAAATTCGCTCTTCTAATAGGTTCATCCTTTATTAGGTATTTATTTCAGGAGGTTAAACCATAATTAGATTCTGTATAGGAAGCTGCAGAAAAAAAATAAAACAAAAGAAAGAAAAAAACTAATGGAGATTTCAGCCTGGGAATTTTTTATTTGCTCCGTGGATGTCCAAAGAAATTCTCAACACAATCTGTATTCCTCCAGATAGGGGGTTGCACAACTAAACAGCTCCAATGTTTCTGCCAGGAGTTTGCATTTGTCTTTCCTGTACAAAAGTTATTGCCAAGCTGTAATCTTTCCCTGAAATACAGTGTGTGGAGCCAACGCTGAACCCAATTTACTGTGGCAGATGAATATAGCCAAGGTGGTGGTCTGAATGTTTGGCCTAAAGGCACAATCCAATTTTCAACTGTTTCAAAGCTATTATGTCAAAGGCTGTTTGCATAAACATAACAATAGCGGAGAGCCCTGGCAGAGCGGGCAGGAGAGGCTAAGCCTGCCCTCTCGTGTCTTCTGCCTGCATGTGTCTGGGAGCGGACGTTCAGCAGAAACGGGCAGCACGAGCAGGGCTCGCAGGTGTGTGGGTGCACTGGGACAACGCAGCCCGCAGCTGGGTCCACGCCAGCCCACGCAACGGGCTCGATGATCCCTACAGGTCCCTTCCAACCCCCTTCTGTGATTGTGTGTGTGATTCTGTATGAACACACCAGAAAAGTGCTGCTCACCTTTATGGGAGCACACCCAAGCGTCGGCACAAGGCACCCACGGCCACAGCGCCCATAGGCGCTTTTCCCCATGCACGCGTGTCCACGCTGCCGAGATGCTGATAAGAAAAAAAAAAAAAAAGAAAATGATTCTGCCAGTGATGGAAATGGGGGAATGTTAATGACTTTTTAAACTTTTCTCAAGCTTGAGAAACAGATGTGATTATTCAATTCATTACAAGAAAAATGTCTTGCAGCAGCGTGCATGTGATGAGCTGACTGATGATGTGGGAACCTATGAGAAAGCTCTTTCCCTTATTAGAACTGGAGAACTTTCAAGTCTCTTTCCCGTTATGTACACACATACATACTTTTTGAAATAACAGGAATCCAGACAAAATCCTTAGATCCTTTAAAGCCATGATGAATTAAACCCAAATAGCAGACCCAAGGGTTCGGTAGCCTGCATAGTTTTACACATTGGTCAGAACTTCCCCCAAATCTGCTGTTTTGGGCAGTATTTGTACTCAGTCCAATGATATAGGTTAGGCCTGGTACTGAAACTCATTTTGATTTTAAAAGATGGGGAGAGAATACACATATCAGTTTTCTAGAGGGTAGCTGGAGCAGGAAAATCATTACATGACAGCACTGCCAAAAATAAACATCCTCTGCTTTAAAAGCCCTCCTTATATAGAACTGCCAATGCAAAGGGCTTATTAAGACATCTGGCAAATTATTTTTTTCTGATGGAGAGAATTCACAAGGCCTCTCACCTAGCGAACCTAGAACTTTGGAGGATTTCACAGCAACACTGACCGACAGAGTTAAAGCCACACATCCCTTGGCTATTTCTAAGAGTCCAAGTTCACTGAAAATCAGCAGTTAAGGTTGGGTTTTAAGGTGGGAAACCAAAATCAAGGCAACCATACAGCCACCCTGCTGAAAAAGAGAGTCTTCCTCATTTAACATCTGATCCCTAGTTACATCCAGCATTAGACAACACTGAGGAAGATGTGTGAAGACTGATGCATGTGACAGATACTGAGTAACCTGGTTCCAAAATTAAATCTCTTTCTAAACTCAGAGGCCTAGAGTCTTGCATCAGGAAATGCAGGGTTTTACACTGTTCCATTTCTTCTGTTTTTATTGTGAACTACTTTACAAGCCTGTGTGCTTTCTAGAGCTCTGAGAGGACACGTGTAGCACCTTTCTTGGGCATGGCCCAGAATCCTGCTTCACTTCTGGAAGATTATCAAAGTATGTCTCGTAAATGTGTACTCTTTACTACCAAAGCATGAGCAGTTTGAACAAAAATAAGTAAAACCATAATAATTACAACTCTTTCAAACAGCCAAGTGATAATACAAATAAAACCAAAGGGAAATGAAACCATTTATCGGGTCAAAACTAATAGCTGGTGACTGCACAGTGCAAAGGGCATCCCAGGAGCAGAGTGGATGCTGCAGGGTGGCCCTTAACCTGGCTTAGGGCCCTGCTGGTCTTGTCCTAGAAAGCTACTTGTCTCAAAAAGATGAGAAAGATCAAAGTGCAGCAACAGACAAATAAGTTTTATGTTAGAAATAAATAAACAAATGTTATTTTTCTTCATACATAAAAGCATGTAATACATTTCATCATATATTTCCTTCTAGAATTAAGGTAGTATTTGCTTTGTAAATCCTGTCTTGTGCTTAACGGGCACACGGGCTTATTAAGATCAACATAATACTGGTGAAATACATCAAGGTGTCTCCAGAGTTTTCCTTAACCTGTGAAATGGGACAACGAGATAATTACATTTTTTTTTACAGGACATCATGATGATTAATTAGTAGCAGAAGGAACACAACCTACTGAAATTAAGAAGTAGATATTTTTATTTGATTGAAAAATATTTTTATACCTGTGCAAGCAGAGCCCGAAGCTCACAAGTGAGAGCAGCAAGTCTTTGAGTGAAGCTAAGTCCCCTGCAAGAGCTGGTGCCCAAAGAGCAGGTGCTTCTCCTCACCACTTCCTCACTGACTACAGCTGCTCTCAACCACGTAAAACTGAGCCTGGACTCAGGCATTTAGGTGTTAGGAGTGGCCAGAACTACTGGCTGGGCACAGGGTGGAAAGGAAAAGGGGACAGTGCCTTTGCTGACCTCAAACACCAAACACCCAGACTGGCCCTTCACCCAGTAGAGCACCTGCCTGCCAGGGAAGGGCCAACGATCAGAAACAGCTAAGGTGGATGGAAAGGGCACAGGAAACAGCTGAAACAGACACCCAAGAAATATAGCTAACAAAGCTGGGCTTTGTTAAATATTTTTTCTGCATCTTGTTGTTTGAAAGATATATTCCTGTTTACATTGTTTTGGTTGCAGCTCCGTCCTTGGCTTTCCCGGGTTCTCTGTTGGATCATCTCGCCTGGACCAGGATGTTTGGAGTTGTCCTTCTGTTGCGGTGACTCGGATGTTAGGATCCGCTTAGGATAAACAAAACCTCCAGCCTTCGGGGGCACTCCCCTGGCGAGGGCTCGGACTGTCACTGAGAAAACCCTGCAAGGCTGTTCTGAGCACTGGCTTCAAACAGGACACTTAGAGTCCCACTCTGAAGAGGCTCAGGATTATTTGCAGACAGAATTTTGGTGCTTTGCTGAGCAAGGAAAGCTCATGTGTAATCATTTTGCTGAAGTGGAGCTTGAGTGAATGCAAGGAAGCAAGAAGCAACTCACCTCAGACGGGAAAATAGAAGATGTGGATGTCTTGTAGTAGGGTCTGGCCTGACTGGAAGCCTCCAGACTGGCCCCTGCTGTCATCCCAGTCCCTCGCACTGCCCTGTAATTCAGCCAGGGGCTCCAGAGAAAGGGGGACTAGAAGACTCACAGTGTGCAAAGGATGTGGGCAAAGCCAAAGAACCAGGACTTCTGTGTAATCAGTTGTTCTGCTGCAGTTGCCAAGTCACCTAACCACATTTTAAACACCTGTCTGTTCCTGAAGATCAAATGCCCAGCTTTCTTCATAAAACATATGGGATCCTTGCATGAGGGATGACACTGGACAGCAAAGCCACGTTGTTCGTTATTGTTAGAATTACGTCTGCTCACTGACAGCAAAGTAGATGGAATGAAAAATGTCAGGGGCTCAAAAAGATTGCAAACTTCAAGATGCATAAAGGGAACAGCCTGTTTCCCCCCCTCCCCCGGGTTCCCATCACGCTCCGATGTAATAACTTTCCCTAGTTCCGTGGCTCTCACATAGCTAATGCTGCGTTCGCTTGCTGGAGCCTTTACAGATGCAATGCATTAGCAAAGCCTGCCAGTCGGCATCCTGTTTTTCCAATCACTCTTCTGAAACTCCTCCACTTTTCTCAGAGGTTTTATCAGAAAGATGTTCCTCTGAAACATCTCAGCAAGGGGATCTGACAGCTCTTCAAACACCAGCTGAAATTCATTTGTTTTCCGCTGCTTCCTGTTTTTACAAGTTCATTAGTGTTTCACCAAGATAGAACAAAGATTAGGACTTTCACCAGCCATCCTGGATCCCTGACATATAAAGTCATGGGAGACTGCCTAAATCTCTGTGTCACACATAGGAATGCACAGAAATATATGTGCCTGTGTGCACATACACGCAGACTTTATATGTAGGTAAAAACGTATGTACATGAAGAAAGAAAATATATTGCAATCCCTCTGAATCCCTCTGCATACACCTAGGTGTGCAGGTAGCTGCGGTTTGCACACAGGCACAAACGAAAGGTCCCATGGTGGGCAGCCTGACACAGATCCTTTTTTTTTTACAGAATTTGAGGCCAGTGAAGCAGATAAGTGTATAAAGTATCTCAGCTGCGGTGCATAGGTCAGGGCTGCTCCAGGACAAGCAGGAGGCAGGGAATGTGCGCACGGACATTCCCGAGGACTCACGGGGGCTGCGCGCCGAAGCTCGACGAAGGAGGCACCGTGTGTGCTCGAGCATCCAGCTCTTAGGATTATCTGTCTGGTACATTAATATGCTAATTGTAAGAGAAGGAACGTGGAACTAATTCCATGTATCATTCATGTAAGAGCGTCAAGGTAGCACTGAGATAGGGTTGTAGCAAAGCAGACATAATCACGTTACTCCTGCAGTATTCCAGACTAGCTGTACACAGTACGTTTTCCTATTTAACTAGGTTGACCAGATGTTTAGTTACAATAGCAACAAAAATTAAGGTCTATTTCTGATTTTCATATTGGAGCTGCTTTCTCTTCTATCCCTGAAATGCTTCTGTACGGCCTCTTCTTACAAATTGCAGTTGTGAAGAAAAGAGCAAGAAGCAAGAAACAGTTTTCAGAGCAGTGAATCTGTTCATTTTCAAAATCACAAAACACCGTTCTGCTGTTCTGATGATATAACAGTTGGCACTTAAACTATCTATCTTCTGTTTGGGTTTTTTATTATTATTTTCTCAAAATCCCTTACAAATGATCAATTCAGCAATTACGAGAAAAGAAAAAAAGCAAAGGGAAGCACGCCTGCTTTGGTCTAGTGATTTTAAACAAGTCTGATGTGTCAGCCAACAGAAAGTGCTGCTGATATAATCATGAAAGGCACTGGGTAACTTACTGTACTTTTACATTAAACTGAATTTGAATGATTGCATTCTGGAGCTGGAGCTTTCTAGCTGACTGCTAAGAAAATGCCAAATAACGTCACATTTTTAAAGCGGGCTCTGGGGCTGCTGGTGATTTACAGCCAAATGTTTATGATAAAATCAAAAATCCTTCTTTGTGTTTGCTTTTGGTGTGGGTCAACTCATATATTTTCAGGGCTCCGTCACGTGAATCCTCACTTTAAAAATGGTTCCCTGGATGACCAAAATATCAAATTCCTTTAAAATTGTCCTGAGCCCTTAACATCACACAGCCATTATTAACTTATTGCCAGAGACTATAAAATACAACATTATTGCTTGGTTACACATTGTGTTTGTTGATTTGTCTCTTCATTTTTAAGTGAAGTAAAGCAACTGCTTCAGATCAGCCCACTTCAGAACTATCTGCCATTTAATGCTATTATTAATAGCATTAATTATTTGTAGTGACTAATGAATAGTCTATTGTTATGAAGCTCACACTTCACCAGTGAATGCTGTTTTTTTGTATTTTCTCCAAGGTCTTTTGGCCTTCCAGACGGAGCTGGAAACATAATCAGGTGTGTTCATGCTCTTTTCATTACTGCTCTTTCCCTGGCTGAACCAGCACTGCAGCAAGAATATTTTATTTGATGTATTTCACCTTCACCTTCAAGGTTTTGTGAAGACCACCACAAAGGGACACGAGAGGGAAAAGTATTAAGTAATTTAGCAGGGGTTTTCTAAGCTCTGGGAAAGAGAAGGTCTGCTGTCAGTTCAAGCAATGGACAAAGGTTCAGATCATTGCCAAGTTTATAATAAAAGATAATAACTACCACCAGCACCAGGCATCAATGTGAAGTCCTTTGCATCCTGACATCACTGAAAATTTCATGCTAACAGCACAGCCCAGCCATGTAGCAAATAGACTATCTAGGGCTTTTGGCACAGTGAAAGCATGCAATAAGATTGATGGTTTTGTTGGTCATTTGTTCTGTGAAAAAACTAAATGCAAATGTGGAGGCTGCAAAGGAAATGGCAAACTTAGCCCTCCCACCTGTTGGCTTTATTTTGTTCCAGCCAACATACTTTATTATTCATGACCTACAAAACTCAGTGCCATGTTAGATGCTATATAGACAGGTGGAGAAGAAACTAATACTAGAGGATGCCAACTTCAATGTTTATCTCTTCCTGGCTTCTTTTATGAAGTTCTTTAGAGGAACAGTGAATGTGCCACTAGCACAAGGAATAGCATGTGCTGTGTTTTGTGGTACAAGCCAGCATGGTTACTAGCAGCAAGAAATCACCTGCAGGGTTGAAGTAGGAGGTGAAGATCTGTTCTCAAGTCGAGTGTGTTACTACAAAACCCAGCTTGGAGCCCTTGGCTATTCATTAGCTAGTGCAAATGAGCAATTCAGTATATTTACTTACTACTTTTTAATCTTTCAGGGTCTTCAAGAGACACTTTGGGGCTGGTAGCCTTGAGTCTGGGTAAAGATAGTAATAATAGTAGCAGTAATAGGGGAAAAAAAAGATGGGGAATGGCAGAACTTGAAGCGAGAGCAGCAAAGTCAGCATGTTTGGAAAACATCTCTATTGTTTTCCTTTCAAAAACCACAGATATTTAATCTGGAGTGTTATGCATGTATAAATTACCTTTTGGAAGGAATGAATTTTAATGATGTGCTGGACAGAGGGGAAGCATGAGGGCACAGGAGAAACCATCCAGGAGGAGAGCACAGAATGGCTTCAAAGAAAAAAGCCAAGAGTTGAGAGTAGGAAAATTCATCAGACAACTTGGCCAGGGCAGTGAAAGCAGTGGAAAGAGATGAGAGAATGGAGACAAGCTTCTCCACTTCCTTGCTGTTTTTCTTCTGCTACTGACCCCTCCACCTCCTTTCTCTCCAAGCTGCCAAGGCAAGGTGAGAGTGTCTGTTGTCTGCAGCCCCGTTTTTCCTCCCTCTCTTAACACCATCTGTGAACCTGCATTCCTAATGGAATTTCCAGATGTTTGTGTCATCTTGGTGTTTGTGTCGTTCAGGGCCTGCTCCTTCAGGTCAGATCTCGTGCGCCTCTGCCATGGCACGGTGTGGGCACCAAAGCTTCACCACGCACGGGAGAACTGTGGGAATCTCATGTAGGCAACAATAAGCTGCAAATAGGGACAGCTGAGCCTTCATTACAGGTGCTCTCACAGGCAGGGCAGCAAGCAGGACAATTTGCAGATCACCATCGCTGTGCTGAACAGCCTCTGTGCCACCCACCGCCCTGCGGCCTCATTCAGCTCTCAGTTCACTCCTGTGTTATCACCCTGGGCTGGCCACTGCTTGGAAGAGATTTCCAAGTAGTACAGATAAATAAGGTATCAGGTACCAGAGGGAACACTCTTATTATCTTGTTGGAGAAACTTTCATCTAGTAGGTCCCGCTGCCTACACCTTCCACGCTGCAGAGTTCCTCCCACAATGGCACTGTGGGGATTCTCCATGAACTTCCACCCAGCAGGTCACACGCCAACCCAAGAGGCAAACTCTAACCATACCTGACTATAATTAGCATTTATTTGGTTTACAAACAGAACAATCCCAAACCTGTTTCCTCAGACCTACGAAAATTCTCTGCAAGTGTCATCCAGACGTATGTTCCCACCGAGCCCATAATAGACTTGCTTTGCACAGCAGTCATTTGCTACTTTCACCTTTCCCGTTACCAAAACACTGGCAAACTATTTTGCAGTAGGCTAGAAGCAGACTCAGCCTACAAGGCAGGTTTTTTAGAACTGTAGGAGGCTGCCCTAGGAGACAGAAACACCTTGTGAGGTGTTTTGCTGAAAGAAAAGAATGCATCAACTCTATGCTGTCCTTTGAAAGACAACAAATCCAGTCTGGCTCCTCTAAGCTGCCCTAAGCAAGTACCAGTCTTGTTCTAATCAGGATTGACCACAGAGCAAAACTGGCACAAAATAAAGATGAGCTGAAAGCCCAGGAGCTCTTCCAGGAAGCCCCCAGCCCCATGCACCACTTCTGTGTAGTTTGAAATTAATCCCCTTGCAAGGTGGATCAACTTGAGTTGCACAAAGGCACTTTAGCAGAGGAGAACATCGGCTCAGGGGGCTAGTGCCAGAGGAGCTGCAGCACTTTAAACACACCCCAAACTTGTTCCCATTGACTTCCTGCTCAGATAAGCCCTAAGGGTTGAACTTACTGCTCTTGATCTTCCCTGATAAGCTGTGAGAAACCCAGGGCGGCAGGAGCGCCTGCCCTTGAGCACAGGAGGCAGAAAGGGAGAATCTCTGCAATTGTTTTCTCACTTAAACAAGAAAAATGTTCCCTCAGACTCCTGGCCAAGGAGGAAAGGAACTTGGCAAAGGGGCTTCTCTTTAGTTCTGTTCCTGGAAAGATTTATATGTTGCTCACCGCAAATATACAGAGCAGACGTATAGCACACTGTGCGTTTGAGGGGCTGCCTGTGCTCCTTGTAGCAGAAGTTCTTGGCAGTCCTCACCAGGGCAAGGTTTAGCACATGCTGCTGGGCAACCTGGCCAGCGAGAAGCCAAGGAGAGCCTTCAACCAGATCATTTATGGATTCGGGCACTTGTAGACATTAGGCCAGAAGGTTTTGCTGCTCACGCCTCTAGTCTCCCACACGATCCCGGCCAGATTGCTTCTCCAAAGTGAATTCCCCATTAAATCCAACAGCTGCAGCCTAACTCAAGTATCTTTTAGAAACACATCCAACCGCTATAGGAAAGTTTCCAGTAATGGGGAACACCACCCCTCACAGAACACCGTATGTCTGGTCAGGATTCCTTGGACTGGCTCGCTGCACGTGTGCTGTTGAGAAGCTCTCAGCAGGTCCCGGTGTCACAGCCAGCCCTCTGCTCACGCTAAGGTGGATTTTGCACCTTACACACAGCAGAACCTCAGAGGAAAGGAAGGGAACTCTGGCTGCAGCACCTTCACCACAGCCCCCACTGCTACTCCTAAAAGGAAATTCTAGTATCAATACAAAGCATCTTTGAGACAGCTCAAGGAAGTCTGAGTTCTCTGGGAAGAACTTAGACAATACACCTTATAGTAAAGCAGAATTTGGAATGTAGACAGAAGAGAAAGGGGTTTTTTTCTCTCATTTTATCCTGTGTTCAGAAACAGAAGTTTACAGGCCACCCAGCCAGCTGGTACAGCATCCATTATTTACTCCCGTTGGACTGGGAATCTCAGCAAGCCCTGGCACCAGTGACCTGACACCAGCAGCACGGAGAGATGCTCCCCAATGTCCCCAGCAGACTGTTCCTGCTGTCTCAGCCAGATGAGGAGCACTCTGTTGCTTTTGTTTGGAAAGAAAGGAAAAAAGAAACACTATTTATTTATTTATCCACCAGCACCTTGGAAGATTCATTTACTGCTAAGTGGGATGATTTTCCATTTCTCCCCTATCAGGTACAGTTTTTTACACCCATATTGCATTATTTTTTTGTGATGATTTAAATGCTGTTATTTCAGAAGGTGAAGTGATATAATGTTCGACAGAACAAAGAGGTCAAATATCCCCATGAGCATAACAGCCTTTCCACTTTTAGCTAAGAAGTCGCATCTATCCCAGAAACCCTTCTCCTCAGATATTTGATGTAGACCTCCCCATCTGCTAGGACTTACACTGGCTTCACTGAATTAAGTTGCATATAAAACCTCCTTTAATAGCGCTAACGCCACAAGCCTCAAAGAAAAGACGAAGGAAATAAAAGTAGATGATGATATAAAGAAAGGAGCCCCTAGTCCACAGAACAGTGGTGTTTGCCTTCTGGTTTTATTTTCTCAGCAACAACTGCCTCTGCAAACTGCCTCTGCAAAACTTCTGGAATGGGAGAAGCTTAACCCTACTTGGTGCCATAACACAAGTTTGAGCTCTCACTTACAGGGTCCTGATAGAGGAATGGGTGGGTGAGCGCACAGTACCCTCCGTGCCAGCAGCACCAGGCACTTCTTTTTAAGCCTAATGGGGTGTTACGGGCTTGCACTGCAGCTGGGCAGCCAGGGGAGAGCAGAAACTGCTCCGTGAGCATCACCAGCCCCAGTGACTCAAGGGCCCAAACAAAAAGTTGTCCCATTTCTCCTTTTGATTTCTTTTTCCAAGCTCACGCCATCCACACAGTTTCCAAACTATGGTTCATTATTCAAACCTAGAGGAAGTTCAGAGGTCCAAAGTTATCACTCAGAGCAAGAACTGGCAGAGCCAGAAATTGAACCAGATTTCCTGAAATGCAGAATCTTTATTTAATAGCAAAAATAATTGGAAAGAGAGAAAAATTCTGCTCTGAGTCAAGGTCCTTTCATTCATGCTTATATGGGACTCAGGTCCCAGGACTCCGTGTGTGAGTGTTTTGAGGGAGTCTCAAAACATACAAACCAAAATTGTATCATGCATGTGCAAAATGCAAAAATCATGATTCCAAAAAAGTTAGAACTTGCTGCTTTGGAAGAATACTGTGAGAATTAAGCAGCACAAAGCACAAGAATACAAAGTATATTTAACAGACACATGCATCCAGTGA
>JAVCKT010021025.1:37161-47294 GCA_032273925.1 Rhynchotus rufescens
AAAATATTCTCTCTCTCTCTCTCTCTTTATATATATATATATATTTTTTTTTTTTTTTTACCGTGGATATTCTGCTCCCCAGCCCTCGTCCCTGCAAAGCTTTTCTTGCAGAATGTGTCATTTGTGACCAGCTTTGGGTGTTTAAAACATTTATAGGGGGGAGAAAGACAGATTGATGCCTTTAGTGCAGCCTGCACTCATCAGGTCTAAAGACAGGTCAGGGAGATGACAGGAATACTAAGCTTAAGGTGACGGGCTTGGCGCCATGCTACATTTAAGCCGAGACTGAGAGTCCAGAATTCCTGGACATCATAAAGAATCTATTATCATTGTGGTCACTTTCAGCAACACTGGTTTCATTACCATCTGTCTTCATCCACCGATGCTCAGGGAATAAATATTAAATATGGAACTTTTCCTGGATTCAAGTCACAGAAAGCAGAAGGCGAAGCAGTTCTCTAGTAATGTGATCTCAGAACACCTTCGAGTAGGTGGAGGAAGATAAAGAAATCAGATAAGATCATTAGCTCTGTCGAGTTGAAAATAAGGGTTCCGTTTTCAGTTGAGCAATAATTCTCTTTTCAAGGTGGGCAATATTTAAGCAATCATCCCTAGAAAATTGGTCATTACCACTGGCTAATAACCGATTTGTTAGTTAATAGCCCAAGGTGAAACCAAGGGCACTAAATTCTCTGGAAAACCACCACTGACTGCAGTATTAACAGATTTCAAGGGCATCATTGCTATTATAAACCATGTTCATTGATTTATAACAACACTAATATGTTTTATAAAAGAGCAGTGCAGTGTTCTGGAAAAATTAATCATTTTTTTTGCTAGCCCACAGCTGATTGTCCACTACTGTTAGACCCATAGTGAGCTGGATACCATCAAGTTTTGTCCTGCTTAGGCAGATAAGCACAAGAAAGGGATTGCAGGAGGTGTCTTCTCCAGAGCAGGGCATGAACAGTGTGTCACCTGTGTCACCCTGGCACGGCATGCTTAGTCACCACAACTCACAGTTGCTCTTCCCTTGGTCTAGCTGATATCCTATTCCCACCACCAAAACTGAAGCAAATGTCCAGTCTAGATAATTCATTTCACCTGTGTGCGTTTGACTCTCATGGTGCCAGTGAAGAATTCCAAGGAAAAGGAAAATTTTGCAGGAATTATGCCTCCAGATTAGTGTTACTGCCTGGCATGCAGGTAGTTCTGAGTGCAGTCACAGGCCGGTGAAAGTCTTGGTAATACTCATATAGAAAGAAAAGCAAATATATCTCTTAATCCTTTCACTCTGCAAAATACACCTATTTTCTTAAATGCCATAATACTAGAACTGTAACTAGTCAGCTCACATAAGAACACCCCAAGCAGGATTATTCCTAGTTAAGAAGGATATTGAAAGTTCATTCATCTTTCTGTCAGTAAATCTGTTCCTTCTGTCAGCAGTGCCCATCAAGCGCAAAGAAGCCTGCAGGTTTTCAGGAGCATGACATGCCTGTTCATAAAAACATTCCCAAGCTGCAGCATGAAAGCTTCAAAGAGAAACACTTGCAGGAGAATGAACTTGGGTTGCAGACTTCCAAATACCCAGGAAAATCGCACCGATTTCTAGTCAAGTAGCAGTCTTTAAGCTGCTAAACTACTTGAAGCTCCATTAGAACTAAAGTTGCGATGCCCGGCCACTCTGAGGTACTTAGACGCTATTGATCTAAATTTCAGTGGGAATTTGGTGCCTAAATACCGTTGAGTTCTGGAACAAAGTCTCCTCACAGGGAAGGACTTTTCAGCCCCAGGCTCCTGTTTCCCAAGGTAAATTTGCATCTGAACCAAGCTTTGCCAAAAGAGACAGATAGATGAGCTAGAGCTGCTGTATGTACATACCTGCCTGTATATATATTAATCATAATAAGGATCCGGTGTGGACATTTCAACCCAGTAATTTTAATGGAAATGAGGCTCTAAATCTGTATTATTGCACCAAGAAAAATGGAGCTATTTTCACATCTCAGTTGCCTAATGGACTAGACATACATTTTCCTTTGTCTTGGGGAATGAGCTGTAAGTGACAGCCTCTCCCCTGGTTGTTAATGGCACTTTCTGCTATTGGCTGCTCCACGACAGCCTGCTGGGGACGTTGCTGGAAGTGCCACCACTTTATCCCGGGAGCAACGCCTGCCACCTCCAAAACGAGGAACTCGCAGTTAATATCTGCGCAGAAAGTGCTATTTACTTCATACCATAATTCAGAATTCCAAGGCATTTCCAGGGATGGACCTTCTCCCAAAGAAAACCTGTTGGTCTCGTAGCGAGAACTGAGCAGAAACTGAGTCTCAGCTTTGGGATTTGCCCCCGTTTTCGTAGTCATTGGAAATGTGTTTCCATGTATTGCACAGGCTCTCTCTCTGAGATACTCTGAAGCTGGCCCTGCCCAACAGAACCAATAAAGATTGTCGACTGCAATAAAACTTCTTTGACAAGTTAGGAAGAACAATTGGAAACATAAATTCATGCTGTGGATACAGCACCTCGGCAAACATTTACTGCTTTTTTTTTTTTGTCTTTCCCACAGAATATTAAAAAAAATTAGAGAGAGAGGGAGAGAGGGAAAGAAGAATGACAAAGAATTAGCTGTATGTTTGTGGTTTATTGGTTTTCCTAGAATTTATTGCAATGCCAGAAATTAATTTATGAATAATAGCAAGCATGGGATCACAACGAACTTCATGTGAAGAAAAAAAACACCTAAAGAATGTTCTCGTTGGCAAGAAAAAGCCCCTGCGTCAATCTGAATGCCAAAAAAGGAGGGTAAATCTCACATACCAGCTTTGGAAATCATTAGGGCTTCGTAAATTACGAGACAATGTTGCATTGTCTTCCCCGGCATTTTTTCCCATTTACTTCTCTGTGTGCCTAAGCTCACAGTGTCCTGGAATTTTATTGCCTTATGGCCACCGATAGGCAGAGACTTAGGAAAATGTCACTTTTTTCTTTTTTACTTTTTTTTTCCCCAAAGTTGTTCTTTTCTTTGAATGGAGATTGCTATGTATTACTCATTCCCGTGTCTCTCTGACAGGGATCATTACTTATGTTTATCACAAAAAGATGCTCTGCATTACTGTCATATGGTTTCAGGATTTGTTATTACAATGTTGCAGAGTCCGGAAATGGCACAAAACAAAGGCCAGTTTTGTTTGGCATATTTGTGATAGTCTTTCACTGCCAAACTCCTCCTTAGCTGCTTCAGCACAAGTATCTCTGAGGTTTAAAATAGAAAATTTATTTTACATGGGAGACTAGACCAATTCTCATTTTGGATAAACAGGTAAAAAAATCATAGGGACCACATATGGTTAAACAGATTTGCTCACAACACTGTTGGGTTAGTTTTGTACAGCTAAACAGATCTAGTTGTCCAGGCTTTGCAGCTAGTGAAGTCCCAGAATCACAGAATCTTTAAGGTTGGAAGGGACCTCTAGAGATCATCTAGTCCAACCTTCTTGCCCAAGCAGGCACACCTACAGCACGTCCCACGCGTGTCAGGAGGGACTTTTGTCCAGTGTGAAGCCCACCTTGGTCCTGGCATCTTTGCAGAGCTCAGCAGGGACAGCAGTGGCAGGGGACACTAGCTTAGAAGGACACAGAAGTCACTGGGTGACACCACAGTGAGCAGGGCCGGCAGGCAGCACGAGCACCAGATGACTCAACATCTGTATGGACTTCTCCATCGCACAACCCGAATTGCACCTTCCACCAAGGCAGGAAGAGGAGATAGTGCCTCCTTATCTCTTCCTAGGGAATTTGTCCCAGGGGAAAATCCTCCTGCTGAGGTGTGGTTATGGATGCATGTCAGGGTGTTGCACAACGCCGCGCTCAAGACACGGTTGGGAAAGATACCAGAATTGCTGAGGGCTGATGTCTAGATTCTGAGAAAAGGGTGTCGGAAAGAGTGGCTGCTGCTTCCTTTGGTGAGCGTATCAGCCTTCATTTCACCTAGTTAGGACTCTTAAAACTGGCAAAGATATTGCATTGATAAATGGAAATAACGATGCCTACCTGCATCACAAGATATGGCAATTCTTACTCAGATGAGTTTTGAAAGCCCTTCCCTACTCCAGCTAAACACTACAACGCATTTGTTAAAATAGAACTTTCTCAAATGTTTCCAGATATGGCTATGAGCTAGCAAATGCAATACTAATAATAATTTAAAGTCGATGTTGGTCCTAATCACTAAGATTCATGCAGTAACATCTTGGCTATTTAGATGGCAACGTAATTGAGGTTTGCAACTCTTGGGGAAAATTAAAGTTGTTTGAAATATTAAAATGTGAGAAGTTAAATCAACATTTTGAAGTGATATTGCATTCTGAATTTGGAAGAAACCAAGAAATATAAAAACTTTTTGTGAATTCAAATATTCCCCATTTAAACTGCATAGAAAGGTCTTCCTTCAGAAGGTCAAATGTCATACAGTATTTCCTGTTTCATTTCATTTGTTTATTAAAAGATACTATCTTGAAATTAGATATTTGAACCTTCTTGCACTTAGTTTTCCTTTCAAATCAAAATGAAGCATTTTAGTCTTATCAAAATTAGCTCTGAAAAAACTTCGGATAAAAACATTGATGGAAATTGGTGCATTCCCGCAAATATCTCAGTTTTGTTAAAAGATTATTTTTCTTTGGATTAATTCTAGTGCATTTTGCTCACAGAAACATCTTGCATAGTAAAACAGGCAGAAAATTGAAATTCTTCTGCTTTTGTAAGAGTCAAATAGTAACTTTGTTATGTCCTAATCAAGTATAACTTGAGAGATGTCTGATTATATTCACCAAACCAACAAAAACTGTGTAAAGGAGCAAAAAAGCAAAGTTGTGAGGTCCTGCACAAATCCAGCAGCAATCCCAAACAACAGCCAAGGAAAAATCATCCTGTCAGGCTCACTCACTGCAAAGCCCCTTTGAAGAGGGTGACCATCAGCACACAATTTCTAAGCTTGTTCTGCAAAATCTTCCAAATATGGCCAAATACTGACTCCACACGCGTGAGGCCAGGTAGAAAGCTGCTAGAGTTTGAGCACCACAAGGGCTATGCTAGAAAGATTTCAGCTCATGAATCAAAATTAGGTTTCACAGGCTTCTAGTCAGCGAGTCCTGCAGCAGCTCTGCGGATGGCTGCGCTGAGAGCCAGGGGTGCTAATGAACAGAGAGCACAGTTAAGACTTCCTACGTTGGAAGTAAATGGCAGAGGTGGTTTATCTTATTGTTTCCAATGGGTGCCTTTGGCAGGAGTTCAACTGGAGCAGGGGAGTGAAAGAAAAAAAGAAAAATGTTAGGTCTGGACCAAATAATAATGTCTGAGAATCACAGCACTTTCTTTTCAAGCATCTCCAAAGAAACTGTCATCTTCAACGGGGATATGTCTTATCAGAAATGGAATGACAGCTCTATAGGTGATGTAGATATAAGTACTAGCTATAGGGTCACCAGAGTATATAAAAGAAAACACACACACACATTGAAAGGATGTTTTCATTATACACTTGCTTTTGTCTTCCTTTGTCAGGTTAGGCTTGAATTTGTTCGGTTGTGCAGTAGCTGTGACTTTTATTGATTTGTGTTTTTTATTCTGTAAATGCTCCTGCTCAGGGGCTGTCCTCATTGCTTGGCACGACTACATTCTGTATAATACTTAGCATGAAATAAAATATAGCAATAAAAATGGGGACGCCTCCAGAGGATACAGCTGCGGAAGGCTGAGCATGTCCCTGACACATCTAACCTCGGGATCGACAAAATAAGGATGCACGAAGGAATTCAGAAGGAATGTTTTGCCATGTGTTCCTCTCTGAACCTCTCTGATCTCTGGGCAGTGTGGACAAGCACTGGCATCCAGGAATCATGAGTCAGGCCCTATACAATTACAGCAACTAGCTTTTAATCTGCAACTCTAAGAATTAGAAGTTTATTTAAAAGAGAGAGAGAGGGATTAGAGATAGTGGTAGTAATAGAGGCAGAGATAGAAAGGTTCCTAAAATCCCAGGACCTCAGAGATGACTTTTTAGGAAAAAAAACAGATCCACTAGCACAAGACCGCACTACTGTAATGGAAGCCAGCAATGATCTGTGCAGGGCTTCCCTCATGAAACCTCCTTAGAGAAACTTTCCATCTTTACTACTTCCTCATGACCCAGTTCAGGATTTTCACTGTTATTCTCCGAGGGCTTCACGCCACTGCTACTTGTCTAATTTAGGTCCTGAGTCAGCAAGTTACTTAAATCTCTGCCTAGTCGCCCCATTCGTTGTACTGGGATTACTCCCGTGTTTAAAAGCAGTATCTTGCCAAATTGAAATCACATGCCCTACTTAAAATCACATAAATCATATTCTGTCAAGCCCAGACCCCAGAACCATCAGGTGTCTTTCCATAAGTATTATCTAAGAAGGCTCCTAAAATCAGTTGGAACACAGGAGTCTTATCCACTGGATGGATGCAAGAAATGCATAAGTTTAAGTCTATTGCTTTTCACTTTCAGGTCCTTGGGGTACAGAAGATGACAAAATTTCTCTGCTAGGAAGAAGAAAAGGTCTTAACTGCTTTTAATTTAAGGGATTTCAATCCAATTATTTGTTAGAATGATGGAAGGGTAATGGAGCAATCCTGTTTTACCCAGATGAATTTCCCATGACAAATGATATTGGCTCATCATCTGTGGTCATGATTGAATTCCAGTATTTTCCTTGCTCTAAAGCATGGATAGGCCTGTAAAGAACTCTTATTTTCCTTGGGACATTTGTTTCCAATTTTGCAAACACTGAGAATGTGGTTATTTTTGTAGCGCTGTTATGAAAGCCTGGCATTTTCTTCTTCATGTTGGAGTTAATTATAAATCATTGGAGTTGCACTGCCCACAACAAAGTTCTCAGACCCAGAAACTGAATCATTGCTGATCACTGCTCTCCCACCCCTGCGCTCTCTCTCACTGTCAGTTACTCTTTGAGGAAGGGAGGGGGCGTTATTTTAAGATGTTTTTATTGGCTTCAAAATATAAAGTGTCAGTTCCAAGGTCTTTTTTTCCCAGAGCAAGATAAACTCCTTTGGGTCATACATCATGGGGCTTTCGCATAACTTGACAGGACCTCACATTTAAATGCCTTTGCAATACCATATCTGATGACTTATGGGAGGGCTGTAGTTTTTCAGGGGATGTATCATCAAAAGCTCTTTTCAGTAGCATTGGGCTTAGTCCCAGGTTTGCTTCTTTAACACTTTCAATAGCAACTTTTCTTCCTTTTCAAAAAAAAAAGTGGACACAAGAACACTCGCACGCTTAACCAGGCTGACTGTCCATGGACCTCAACTGTGGTTTTTTATTTGCTTGGGGACAATTGTTTTCTTGTTGCTGTTGTTTTAAATTAACAGATTAGTTCATTTGTGAACTTTACAGTCATTTTAGACTGAAGCACGTTCTTTAAAGCAGATTAAGCCTTGAAAATTCAGGTCAGAGGATCACATCAAGTTCTGTTAAAGGAAATTTGTTAAAGCTCCCCTCCCACTAACCTACTTAGTGTCAGGTCTGATTCGAAAGTAGGCCACTTATAAGAGGTAAAGAGTTTAATCAGGTTTCCTTTTTTATTAAAAAATCCAGCTTCTCTTTAAAATAAACTGCTCTTTTTTTATTTGGGTCTTGGTCAAAGCAGTTTGTGTTCATTCCTAAGGATGAATGCTTTTGCAGGAGCTGGCTGCTGCAGACTTGTGAAAGGGAATTGTCTCTGGAACAAAATAATCATATTTAACTTAATTGGGCCCTCGTTCAGCAAAGCACTTAAGCATGAGTATAAATCTAATCTTACTCAAGACAAGACTTAGACAAGCACTTCAACCTGAAGTGCTTAATTTCCAGTGGAGTCAATGGAGCATTCCAAAATCATGACTCAGGTCTTAGAATCATTAGACTGGCATGACAGTTGGGGGGAAAAAAAGTATAACTGGATGGTATTTTTCCCCTGTCACTATTGTGGCTACAAAGTTTCTTAAAAATAAAGCTCCCTCCTTTAGTCTTCAGGGTATGCCTAACTGTAAGGTGGGTTTGGGGTTTTTTTTTGTTTTTTTTTTTCATGAATTGGTTTTTTTTTTTTCGTGAATTAGGGATATGAAGCACTATGTCAATTCACAGCAGTATAATGTCCCCTCCAAGGAAGATCTCTCTGGGACATGAGGAATATACACGTCATCAGAAGACTAGTGCTGTGGTATAAAGAGATGTTTGTAGCTTGTAGAAGGCTTCACTGGAGGTGGGGTCAGAGACCAGAACCATTACATGGAGGTTACTGTTTAGCACAGTCCCCTGTGGTGACAGTGAAAAAAGCACAACCACTCATGTTTAGACTGATGTGGACAGTGGCTGGGAATAATTTACAAATCCTGTCACTACCTCCTTTGAAATAAAAGGGAATCAATGTTGAATGCAAATACCAGCCCAAAATGCACAGCTGTAAATGGTGCATTAAGTTCCCTTTCATTTAAATGAACAGCTTTGTGCTTGAAGAGAGGAGAGGCTGAAAAGGCAAGTCTATTTTGTAGTTGCAGGTATGCTGGTATTAAAAAATACCTTCTGGGAAATGAGCCTGTCAGCTTGCATGCATTTTATGTTACCTAAATAATATATTCAGTGTTAAATTACCTCCTGGCATAACATGTAGAATTCAATTGCTGGCCATATAGTGTCATGCTCATTTACACCATTGGGTGTATTGGCCTTAATTCTACTATTCAGCAGGCTCATTTATTCCTATTTAAACAGCCCAAACTCATGACAATAAACCTGTGGTTGTAGCAGTTAAGTCTTTTCCATGAGTTTCAGACATTTCATATTTCAAGTGACACCAATATTGTGTGTTCATCTGGGGTGAATCAGTCTGATTTCAGTGAAGACAGAGAGGCAATGGCAGGTTTCCCCTAGCTGAGAATCTGGCCAACAGTGCCTGCTAACTTCTCTGTAGAGGCTAATGGGGAGAATGCCTATCATTTTGCGGCTTCTTTCTCTCTACAAACACATTTAAGATGAGTTTGGTCAATTATCCCCATGTCTCCTATATCCATTTAGTGTAATTCCTATTAAGTGCAGTTCCACCTACAGCACTAATGGGAGAAATGCTGATCAACCCCAGGTCTCTCTTTGCTATATTTAGCAAGAGCAAACGCTTGTGATTCCAGCGCATTGCCAGGGAAATGAGATCGTTATAGACTATAGCATTTCCATTTGACTTCCCAGGAGGATAGACCAGCATGGGTGAAATCCAGAGACCTACTTCAACAGAAGCACAAATACTAATAGGCATAAGTGACTGTACGCTCTGCAGTCACAACATCCTGGAAGTCAGGCAGCTGAAGTGACACTGAACTAGGCATGGAAAGAGGCAGGCTCTGCTTCTGTCACTGTCCTGTTGAGTGACCCTGAGCAAGCCACTTCATCGCTGTGAGGCTCTCTACGGTGCTTCTTTCCTTCTTTGTTTTCACCCTTTGCAGCAGAAACTGCCTCCAGCCTGCAGTGTTTCAACAGCTTCATTAGACCTTGGTCTTACAGCTTGTCTTGACCTGCGCCCTGCAGTGACAGTACTCTGTGTCACTGCTCAGGTTTGCCTGGATGAAGGGCTCCAGCCCACAGCCCCTGTGTGAACCCTCACAAGTGCAGGCAGATGTGGGCCCAAGGCACAGACTGGAGCCTGCTGGCAGGCTGTGCTGGGCAGGAATCTGTGCACTGGCTGCACCCTGCGCTCCCACCACAATCAGAAACAAACTGGCCCCTCGTTGCTTGTGATATCGGAGCTCGTGAGCGCAACCAAGTGACTGGGTCCTGCCATACACACAAATAAGAGCAGTAACTCTAAAACGGGTCAGCTAAATGTGTGCTTACAACCAGGGAGATTTTAAGAGCTTTGCAGAGATCAGAAATTAGGCATATATGCACATCCGGCTCCAAAAATGGGATTTTATTGGGCAGGAAAAGGATATGGCAGATAAGCATGCAAAATCAGCCAGTGGGCAGGAGGGAGAGAGATAAGGAATCAGACCTCCAGAAGGAATGCAATGAAACTGTGTTTAAAAAATTTGTCCCGATATCTGTACAG
>JAVCKT010021026.1:0-12345 GCA_032273925.1 Rhynchotus rufescens
TCTTCAGCAGCGTTAAGTTTACAGCACCTACATTCTACATCTCTTCAAAACTTCCAAGATCTTCTTCTATCTGCAAATGTCAGGTTCTCCTAAAAGCAAGCTGACCATGAGCATAAGAGGGAGACAGAGTGAGCACATGCATACACAAATACATATGAAAAACAGAGGATTTGGGATTTGATTTGTCCTACTTAGCCACTATTCCTGTAACTCCTGGAATTAAAACCCAAAACTTGCGAAATCAGCTCAGAGGTGTCAATTTTGTTTGTATTGCCAAAACAGAATGAAATGAGATGTGATCCTTTATCCCATAGTTGCCCTGTGTTAATCCTGCATTTGATGACTGGCATTGATAGCCTGAGGTTCTTTTTCCATCCTCCTGTGAAGCATCGAATTGACCACAACTACAAGAAGAGCCTCAGTGCTCCTAGTGGCACCATAGCTTGCTGGGATCCAATGACTGAGTCCTGCTCTTGCATCCAAAGATAGGAATTGCAATGTCTTAGACCAGCAAAGAAAATTACCTCAAATCAAATTAACCATGAGTGCTGAATTTTTTTCACCTGCCTTTGTGATAAGTGAACACAGCCCATGTCCCACATTGAGAAAATCATCTAGCAAATGTTTCACTGCTGTAAGGACCCCACTGATCTCTCCTCAGAAATGAAAAAAAAAAAAAAAAAAAAAAGAAGGAAGAGGAGGCACCTCTCCTCTGGCAGTCTACAGATCTAGGCTTTGTTTTTTTTCCTTCTTTTCATTTTTTTCCAAGGTAATTGGCAAGTATTCTGTAAACACATGGGAGAAAACTGGACAGAATCTCCGTAGAGTTTTCTGTACAAATTGCCTATGACTTAGTTGTCTGCAATGTTGAAAGAGTGAATTCCATGGCTCTCAGGATACTTGCTAGTCCCAGCTGCCTTTTATCTTTCTTACTATTTGTGTGCACCACTGTTTCTAATAAAAGTGCCGTTTTTTATAATTTAGCTTACCATCCCCTGCACTCCAAACTTTTAGTGAACACAGAAATATCAAAGCAATGGAAAAGTGTTCGTGGTATTTACATAATTTGTACAAAAAAAAAAAAAAAAAAAGGAAACGAACAAACAACAAGCTTTCAAAAATTTTTTTTAAAAAATAAATATAAAACCAATGTAAAATTTTTGGTGTTTTTTAAATAATTTGTAAAAAAAAAAAAAAAAAAAAAAGGAAACAAACAAACAACAAGCTTTGAAAAGTTTGAAAAAAATCCACAGGATGAATTCTCTCCTGTGGCTATGCAAAGAAGGTGAAAATGAAGATGCTCTGACTGTGACCAGCAGGTACATAATAAAAGGAACACCACATGATGACATGTAATTAATTAGTTCAGGTGGCTAAGTTAACCAAATAAGCTCATGGAATGATTGCAGCACAAGTAAAATGAAGAAAAGGCCAGTCAAGATGAATCACGCATCTCAGCCAAATATAGGAAAGTCTGCTTGCTTTAAATGTGATTGCAATTGGTTTCCCTTCACTTTCAAAAAAAATGTATTTAAAAAGGAAAACAGTCTTTATGGCGCAAGCTAAGCCACGACAATTTTATTCATCTGTTATTTCAGTTTTTCCTTCGGGCTCGCATTTAAGGACAACCCAGACTAGCCTACTCTCAACAGTCGGTTAACACACACCACATTTAATGAGCAAGAATAAAGAACATGATGATGGGTTTTCCTAGAAAAGGACATCACCAGAAAAGCAGATGAGCATCATTTCCTCTCTGACAGCTCTGTCAGCCTTCCTTCCCAGACACCTCTGAGTGCCTAAGGGACACCACCCTGGGCTGCATCCCTGCACTGCTGGGATGCTTTCCCCATGACAGGGTTCCCAGGTATGCTCCCCCAAAGCAGACTCACACTTGTTCCTGTCAGAGGAGAGAGGTCAGAGGATTTCTCCAACAGAAAGGCTTTTACAGCTCAGAGGTGGCCAGTTTTCTCAGTTCCATCGGTTGCTCCAATTAAAAACCTGTAACTTGTCTCTTCCATACATCTAGACTTCCGCAGCAAGAAAACACCATACCTAATGCTTATGGAGGTCTGGATCATGCAGAAGAGGAAACATGAAAGAAGTAAAATAACCAAAAACTTCACCAACAAGAACTATGGTTTCATAGAGCTGAAAATAATACTTTTAGGAAATGAAATCTCTTAAAATATCCTCCTCAAAAATTGCGTGCCTGCTTCTCCTGCTATAAAGCTAACTTATGGAGCCACTCTGCATGGAGAGACCAACAACCCTGTAGGTTCACCTTACTTCTTGGTTCAGTTTATTTCTCCTGCCTTTAGTATTTATCCTCTCCTTCTCTGTGGTCCAGAGGTTGGATGCACATAGCCGGGTCAAGTCATAGACGGGGCATGACCACCCCTGACTGACTGCAACATCTGCTTTGACACTGATATTTCAAACTCTTTTGGTGATTGTATCTGACATATTACAAGTATTTTTCTTCCTCTTGCAGTGCTTCGCAGCAATCTCAGCCTCACACAACCCAGGCTGCTTACACAGAGTCACAGAATCACAGATTCACAGAAGGACTGAGGTTGGAAGGGATGTTCATCTAGTGCAACCCTTCCCTGCTCAAGTAGAGACACCTAGGGCATGTGGCACAGGGTGCCATTCAGAAGGGTGTGGAAGACCTCCAGAGAAGGAGACTCCACAACCTCCCTGGGCAGCCTGTGCCAGGGCTCTGTTACCCTCACAGTGAAGAAGTTCCTCCTCATGTGGAGATGGAACTTTCTGTGTTTCAGCTTGCACCCATTGCCCCTTGTCCTGTCGCTAGGCACCACCAAGAAGAGTTTGGCCCCATCCTACATTCTCCCCTCAGGTACATATTGATCAGATCTCCTCTCAGTCCTCTCTTCTCTAGGCTAAACAGCCCCTCTGCTTCAAAAAGCACTCTGATTTTTATTTTCCTTTATATAGCTTGGGTTTATCAAAGCAAGAAAGAGCAGAAACACCAATTGTGCACATTTTATGCCACAGACAGTGACAGACAAATATTTTATTTTCCAAGCAATTCAGACCAAAATTCATTTGCATGAGATGGCCGGATAATTGATTTAAAAACTCATTTGAAATCAGAGTTAGCAGATCATATACAATTCTGCTGAAGATTCCTCCCTCTTCTCCTGCCTTATTTCTTTGGATCCTAGTCAGCTCGAATGCCCTAGTAGCAAATACACTTAGGGGGGCCCTGCCTTCAGCACAGGTCAAAGCAAAAATCAGTAGCAAGCTCGGCTCTGACTGCTTTCATGTTGAATGTGTGACCTTTCATGTCAACGGATACCACCAGGAGACTACGTCAGACTCACGGCAGAAGTTTTTGGGGGCGGATTTAAGAAAAAGTTCTTGTTTGCATGAAATTCTGGAGAATCCCTCCCCTTATTTTCAGGAAATAAATATACCATCCTTAGCTAACTTCCCACAGGAAGGGTAGTGGAGCAAGGAAAAGTATGACATGGCCAGGAATTACTAGAATGACAGTGAGTATCCATTTCTAGTACATAACCCCTAAAGCCTGTTTTGATTTTGTTTGTACTTAGCAAATAAAGGTTTTGCTGTTCTTGCTATTCAGACAGCATCAAGGCAATCTGCAGGGCTATTTCCAGGCTACAGCCATTAACCCTATTTAACTACGGCCTCAGAATCTGGCACTAAACTGCATTTTCAGCAGGAAACACTCTAAAGAATTACTGCTTGATATCAAATCCTTCTCGATATCTCAATATTCTTATTTTTCTGTATTTTTTCAGAATTTTAGAAAAGCTTGCTAATAGCATATTGATTTAATCCTGCTTTCTCTCTCCCTCTCTTTTTTTTTTAATTGCTAAGAGTACCTGTAGCACAACACCAAGTTTTCTTCCATCTTAAATTGGTACCATCCAAAGCCAAGAATACCTACATTAGCTAGAAAATTAAGTGCCCTTGATTCCTAACTTAATTTTGAACAGGCAGTTCCAAGTTAGTAAAAGCCAAATTCAGTAGTGAGAAAATATATATAGCTTCAGCTGTTTTGTGTGGGTTTAAAGTACTATTTGCTTTATGAGTAAGAGATTCAATAATGCATATATTTACATAAAAATGGTTTTGACATTTAAGTTAACTTCTTGCCAAGCTGATGCAAAAATGGAAATGTAGAAGGGATAAGCACAGAAATTAGCCCTCATGCTGTAAGTCTGCTATTTACTCTTTTTTTTCCTTGGCAATAAGACCCAAACAGTATGTTTTATAGCACTATACCTAGCCACTCTGAGTCAATTTAGTGTTTATGGAAAGTGCCAGACTGACAGTCTGAATTCTTCACGCCAGTATATTTAGTAGGGATAACAGCTTAGAGTGTTTCCAGAATCAGGACCGCTCGTGCTTCGGTCATGTTCAGCAAGCATGACAAAAGTCACAACATCACAGCGGGGTATACGGCAATTCTCCTACCCAATTATTTTTAAAGGCAAAGGGGTTTCTAACTAGGGTGGCACCACCATGTGCAATGGCAGAGCATGGAAGAAACCAACTAGTGCACTTCGAAGCAAAGATCCAGACAGCTACAAAATGTCTATGGCTTTCATACGAGAGCTGTTAGAAGTCCACCTCACAGAAGATTTTAATTTCAGCAAACATGCTATTTTTTTCTTTTTGAGCTTGGATTGAAACCCCATATTTAGGAGTTTTCCACTGAAAATCCCCATCTCTGCATAAGCCTGTGTGATGGCATCCCCTGGACCTATGAGTGCAGAAAGCCCTGGTGCCCCACATCACTGCAGGGGGCCTTCAGCTATGTCATCCTCTGCTCTCCATGTGACGTGGGCCGGGGCTTGCAGAAGGAGACAACCTGCCCCTTGCTCTGGGGCAGCTTGGTCAGCCCACACAGGTGGGAGGAACCTGTGGGAGCACCAGCAGACCCCAGGAGCCCCCGGAAAACCACAGAGCCCAAAGGAAGCTGTGGAGAAAGGCAAGACTTCTCATCCACATACAGCCAAGGCTCCTGGAAATGGACATATGGAAAAGACTCTTGGAAAGCAAAACAAAACAATAACAAAAAACTTTCGGAAGTACCATCACAGCTTTGACAAAAATGAATTCTTCAGAGAGAACACTTGGACCGTGATAACCCAGCTTTCCTCTATTGAAAACATACAAATACGTGTGGGTTGCACTGCAGAACTCCCAGATAACTTGTCCTCGGGTCCGAGCCTGAGTTGTACTTAGTGATTTACATTCTGTCATATCTTCTCTCCATTATTTTCCACCTGAACTGTCTAGTTCCTTTAGCCTTCTCTTTTTTCAAAGCCGAAGAGGAAAAGAAATCTTTAATCCTTGGGTAGGATAGGTAATGCACATCAAATGCATAATTTAATTGCATTGTGGCAAGCCCTAGGAGCCCCACTGTGCTAGGTCTTGTGATGAATATACAACGGTGACTAAATAATTGATGTGATGGACAGAGGATTGGAAGCTTTTCTACTACAGTAACCAAGGCCATTCTTTACTTCATTTTTTTTCCCCAGAGCAATTAGTCAGCTCAGGGATGTCAAAACACATAACTAGGCTGCAAGACAAATTATAGTGTAAGTGCTGCAACATTTGCCAGTGACCTAGCAGGCTTGGCCCCAAGGTTTCTTATGTTTGAAGCTTCAGGCCCCTTGTTAAGAAATCCGGGACTTCTAAACACATTGCAGTTGAGGTGAAATGACAGATAAATCTCCCGGCATAGGGAGACACATATCCCTGCACAGCAATACATATATGTACACACACACACACGCTCTCTTTATATATACAGAGTAACACACAGTAACAAAGATCAGATAACCAAACTGGTGACATATTGGTATGAGAAAGAGAAATACAAAATATGTACATACATATTTCAAGCTTTTGGTCGTCAGTTCAGACTCTTCAACAAAAGCTTGTTAAAACTGGCTCATCAGTTCTTAATGCTTTCAATAGACTAAGTTGAATGGTCTGACATTTAAAAACTCCGTTTTTACATTCAGGCTGTTCTACAGCATCATAAATAGATGAAAATATACAAACAAAAACAATTAATCAGAGTTGAGGACAGTCTTGATCTTAAATGCAGCCTCATATGCTATATATTTTTCCTGCTGTGATGTCACTACCAATGCATCACTGTTTTTAACCACTCTGAGAACTGATTCTAGATTCAGCAGCTGTGTTTGTTTACAGGGCTAGAATTTAGCATAGGACAAATGGACTTTATCCAACAGATTTTTTTTCTTTTTGGCATTTGCTACTACACTTTACAATATATTGTTCCTCACAGTCCAATTATGTATTTGCCATTGACGCTGGCCAAGGAGAGTGGGTAAGCAAGGATGGTGCTCGCAAACACCACATAGGGGAACCTTTTATTGCTCTAAATGTAGGCTCACTAGTTACTAAGCATGATCTAGACACTTATAGTGTCCACACTTTTTTTTCACTACCAATGTAAAGAATGTAATCATAATCCATCCTGTACTTTGCACTGTGTCAGTTTAGAAAAAGTGTGGAGATCAAAAATAATTTACACTTAAAAGGAACTTCCAGTGCCCTTCACACATGTACTGAGCTCCCAAAAGCCAATTCCAGAAGACCGTAAACCAAGCTTCAGACAAGCCAGCCCTAAAATCATTTTCCATTTCACTATCCACATGCTTTTTCAGTGAAAGTCATTTGAAAACAAACACAAGGGCAGCCCTACGCCCCTATGTATTTTTAGTCTCATTAGCTGTTATCCCAACAAAAAGCTGAGGGGTTTTGTTTTGTGTTTCCCCATTCTCTTTGAGAAGAAAAATTAAAGACAAGTTCCTGCTTTTGCTGGAGTGGGGCAACAGACAGTCCTGCCCCTTAGTTCTTACACCACATAGGTAAATATAGAATTAAATGTTTGTCTTATTTATTCAGGATATTTTTGTAAGTGACCCTCATTTACCCAGGAGTTATACAACAGATAAACATAGCATGCATTAACTTGTTGTTTACAGACTGTTTATGTTTTCTGCATTGTTAAAAATCCTCCAGTTACAGCTTATAAACCATACTACAGAACTACCAAACAGCCTTCTAGGCAGCTGCTGAATCCTGGTATTCAAACAATTTCTCCACACAAATAGTCACAACTGTCCATTAATTCAGAAATAAACCTTAATCAGACACCTCTCTGAATGGAAAAAGATTAAAATCACTATGAAACTTCTTGAAAATTGTATTTACTTGGGGACTGAAAAAACAAGTTTCCAGGAATAGCTGCAGAGCTCTCTGTTTGCAAGGGAACTGCCTCTCACTATTTTTAACTTTGTTGCATGCAATAAAGTACACATTAATCTGATAATTTCAAATAATAGCAATTATGATGTTCTGACACTATAAGACACATGAAGAACCTTGTCAAAGTAATATATTGCACTTTGCTGAGCAATTATGTTATGCTGGAGCACAGTGCTGGAAAACTTAATATAATCATTAGCTGAGTGCTGAATGTTTTGATTGTCAGACAGGTTGTATATGATGCAAATATATGACTCAGAAATGATTTCACACAAACATTTTGGTAACAGTAATCTGACTCATAACCTCCAACACAGAAAATAACAAGCCTCACAAAACATCTGTACACTCCAAGCAATTCAAACTTGCAACAACCTTCAGAAATCTTATAGCACAGAGGAGGAGAGGCTCAGGTCTTCAAAGTCCTGATGCGGAGGGTGTTGAAATCTGTTTTTGCAAGAGAAAGTGCCTGCGGTATGAGAGCAGATCCACAGCAAGGGAAAAAGAGGCTGTAGTTCCCACTGCAGATCCATACCAGAGGGCCACGACAGTTTACTTCAACTGATAATCTGCTTAGTGGGCACTATTTAGATAATGCCCTCTTTTAATATGGATAACACATTTAGAAAGGTCTGTTGTTATTCTACCCAGAGCTTTGCCATGTCAAGCATAACACAATGCACAATTCATCTTCTATTTATTTTCCCATTCATTAAGCAACGGGCAGCTTCTTTCACTACCCCTTTCTGAAGACAAATGTTCAGTTTTGAGTGACAACAAGGATTTACCGTGTGTTATTTCAGAAGAGGTTTGCCATGTTTATTCTGGGGAGTGCCATGAATTAATGGACTATCTCTTCAAGTCTTAATGAATCACAGCTGCCAGCTTCACTGTTTTGGGACCCCATAAAACTGTTTTTACTGAGATCAGTGATAGCCAAACTATCAGATAGACCCAATTGCAATAGCTCCCGAAAAACAAAGCAGTCTTTATACTAACTTCTGCCATTACGCTATATTAAGAGTTTCTCAACAAAACTACCAGGAAATTTAACTTAGAAGAACAGCTACCTTTTGTCTTACTTCGTCATGGACACTGCTTTACCTAGGCACACCAGTTCCACTGCCTTCATATTGCCATAAGTTCTACTAACCTCCTTAACAGTTTCCAGTCAATTTGCACCCATGAACGACTTGCTCCTTAATGTATGCATAAGAACAGAACAGTTTTCAGAATGGATTAAGCTATAGTTCACTCAATATTAAAAATAGAACTGCACTTGAACCTAATTTTAGCTCCCTGGACATTGTCATACACTGAGAAAGCATCAAAACCAGAAAGAACTCAAGACTGATGTTACTGACAGCCTCCCTTCCAACATGGGATCCGGCGACCAAGTCTAGCCTTATGGTCACACACCTATAGACTTCGGCTCTGCGTCACAAACTCCTAAGGAATGTAGAGGGTACAACTGGCCCCAACACTGGCTCACTCTAATGCTGTTTTCATGGCACCTCCCTCTTCTGGTTTTGTGGCTAAATAGCACATTTTCCAACTGTGGCTCACATAGGTTGCAAGTCCATCGCTAGCCTTGCACCTCCGCAGCAAACAAATGCAACTCTTCCTTTGTCTTTGAAATATTGTACTCCCTTTCCCAGTACTTGCCACATTTGGTCAAAAATTTGATTAAAAAAAGATTAAAAAATTGTTTCACTCTTTAAATCAGAATGCAAGAGACACTGAGGGAAAATGTTCTATTCATCAGCCTCTGTTTTCCCCCAAGTACACAGCTTCCCCTGCTATTATATGCTACTGTGGAGAATTTTGACAGGGTTTGCTTATGACAGGTAGTCCCTGTACTGCAGATAATACAGGGCTGGACCCTCCTGGGTCTCTCAGTAAACCCCTCCATAAATACACGAATACTCATACTACTACCCACTGCACTGAAGTCTTCCTATATCGTTATTATTATATATTACTATTATTTCCTATATTATTTTTAATTATTACCCATCGCTTTGTGCAAATAATAGTCATTGCATATAAATGGACTTCTGGCGAGTATTTTTATTCAGACAGTGCCCACCAAGATCAGAAGGATTACCGATATTAAACTAATGTTTTTAAGCATGGCTTAGGACTCTTATCCCTAACAGAGAGTGGAAACAGAATATGCAGGTTTTGTAGTACTGATAAGAAAGACTCATAAGTGGGAAGGAAATAAATATAAGTCAAGAACTCTTAGCTTCCAACTCTCTAACACTGTGACCCGAAGATAGACTGATTTTACTGAATAAGATTGTACTGTTCCACTGACTCGACAAGTCACTTGGATACCTGCCAACCCAGTAACGTGGAGTGTGGTTTAGCAGTTGGATCATAGGACTGGAAGTAAGAATTTCAAGGATCTCATCATAGTCCTGGTCCAGTTATGCACTCTGAGCCTCATTTTAGCCATTTGGAAAATGAGTATAATAGCGATTTACATTAGTCAGAGCATGTTGGGTGACTTCAACATTTATGAAGTGTTTTGAGGCCCTGGATAAAAGACAGAGTAATATCTCTATATTGTCTAATAAGTAATGAGCGTTCCATACCCTGCAGAATGGAACATTTTTGGATGGGACGGCTGTTACAATCATTAAAGTGTAAAAGCTATCACATGCAAGAGACAAAACACAGACAGATCTCAAAGTGAAAATATCTCTTGTATTGTGTTAAACAAACATATATTTTCTTTCCAGCTATCCCTCATAGTATAAGTTGGAACCTCCTTAAATATGAGAACGTTTTTAATTTCTTCCTTTTTTTCCCTTCCTCCCCTCCCTCTTTTTTTCTTTTTTTTTTTGTGAAATAAAATAAATTGAAAGGGCAAGCCAAGAGATTCACAATCACTAAAGCCTGCAGAACATACAGTGAATTTTGGCAGGACATGCATGTTTATCCTTTTTATATGCTGTTTAAATTATTTTTATAAACAAATCATTATCTTGTATAGTCACTGCTTGGTCCCTTTCATGTTGAAGACTTTTGATGTTACAATAATTAAGTAAAATGGTCTGCAAGCTCAAAATACAGTCTCCAGATGACAGCTTGTTTGCCAAAAGAGACTGTGCTTTTTCAAAATGAAGCATTTACTTTTCAATATTATCCACTGAAGTCAAGCACCTGCCTTCTATATTTGTAGATCAAATATTTGCATAGATATTCAAATACCACTCACATACCAGACTTAAATTTTAGAATTTTAAAATTGCACACGTTAAATGCAATGAGAAAAGCTTATTTAATGACCAGAATCACTACCAAATACCAAATCACTTTCCTGTTCATTGTAAATATGATACATAAAAATAACCACACATCTTTCTTCATTCACTTATATGCCTAGGATTCAAAATTTTCTGCTTTTCCAGGGCTGGTATTGATATTTTAAAAGCCTGCTTTTGCATCTCAGAGCTCAGCATTCCTTGATACTAGCTAGAGACATATTTGGCAAAAAAAAAATGGATCCCCAGTTCACCACAGCTCATCAAGGACTGAGTGCTTTAGAAGACCTTCATGCTATTCCTCTTCAGACTGGACCTTGGCTTGTCCCACACTACCCAGTGGCACTGGATCTCTCTTACTGGATTCCAAAGAGAGTCTCCTATGACCCCAGAAAGGCAAGAGAGGTCAAGTATTTTGTATCTTGTAAGTGCTTGTTACAATTCAGCATTTTCTCCAACATAGTTGAATGATTTTATTCCTGCTGTAAGAAGGCTTGGGTTCGCTGCTTATGGTTTTATTCTCCCTGATTCATCTCTGAAATGTTGTGGAAACTCCAGGGAGTAACAGTCAGGAGACACATCGATGCAATAACGCATCGTGCAATAACGCAAAATCTCTGTTTGAGACAAACTGTAGATCCTTCTCTCCAAATCCTCTTTCCTCATAGCTGCGAACATCACAGCCCACAGACTTTAATGGGTTTTCATTTTTTAAATGCTCCTTGTTGCCTAGTGTGGAGCTAAGTGATTATGCTTTAATAGACATTATGTCACCCTTTAGCCCTTATGCAAACACAGTGTCTAATACCTTCACCATACATGCCACGTGAATGTAATGCAGTAAATGACAAGATAAGAATACTGCCGGGGCACTTGCATTTTTATATACGTGATTTAAACACAGCAAATACTTAAACTAGTATTTGGCAAAAGAACATGTGACTTGCCTTGCCAGTAGCAAGATTCTAGTTTGATTAAATATACAAGGGGGCCTCATACAACTCATTCATGCTTCTTTTTTAGCTGCAAAAGATGATTAAAATACATAGAATAACACATCTCTGGAATACTGCTTGAAAAACACATTCTCATTTAGAATTGGGAAATTTGACTTCTGCAAAACAAGTGTTAATACTGTCTTGATTAATTTGTAAAGCTATTCAAGCCATGAAGTACATCTGCACACTGAGTAAATTTCAAGCACTGTGCTTCTGTTTTCATTTTCAAAATGTTTTTATTTATACACTAATATTTGACCTATGAATATTCCAAGTTTATATGGAGCCAGCTGTTCTAAATTCTGGTTATACTGAGCACTCATGCAAAACATCAGGTGATATCACTGGATATTTTTAAGGGGAAAGTTCATAGGAAAGCAGTTATGTATTCTTGTGATTAACACCACATTGGATCAAAACAGTCATGTCTAGCTCTCTTAAAATACAGCTACTGTTTTAGTTAGCAGAACACTTTGGCTCTGTCTGCATTATACTTTTTTTGCCAAAAATTCCCACTGTTGCTACCAGTGATTCAATTCTGTCATGGTGCCATGATGAACACTGTAACGTAAAAAAGAGCTGCAGGCAGTTCTGTCAAAATCTTCCTGCCCCTGAAAATAAAACAAAACAAAAAAAAAAAGCAAAGCATCATGTCATCAAAAAAAAAACAAACAAAAAAAAAATAAAAAACATAAAAACATCCATCCCTACATCGCTGTCTCTTAGCCTGGCAGCCTAATAGGAAGCTAATAGGAATAGAAACCTGGATG
>JAVCKT010021027.1:14506-27747 GCA_032273925.1 Rhynchotus rufescens
CCCAAGATCTATTATTACTACCAAATAAATTTTTTTAATTTTTTTTTTTTTTTTTTTTTGTGGTTATGGTTTGAATGGCTGTCCTTCCAAATTAGAGTTTGCAGATTTACATTGAATTAATTTAATCTTTGCAATCACCTAAATTAGTAATATACAATCTCTTTTATAATCCATATTCTTATTTCTAATAGTGACCAACACCAGGTACTTGTAAAGAAAGTTGTAGAAACCTTCCTAATTTTTGCTCGTTAAAAAATGCCATAAGGCACGGATATGAAGCTTATAGCTCTTTCTAACTTGGATTTAAAATATTTTAGATATTGCACAGATATAAGTATTAAATATGAGTGCTTCAAATATATTTCAGTTATCTTGTCTAATTTTCAACCTTCATTATATAGTACAGCAATAAAACAGTAGAACAGTAATGTTCTAATACAACGATCTGAAGAAGGAAGTGGGGCAAGGCTTGCAGGAAGAGGAAAAAAACTTTAATTAGGCCAATGAGTATTAACTAAATAGCGAGTGAAAAATACATTCATTTCCCTCAGATTGAATTTGACAGCAGTTGTCACTTTATGGCTCTAGGCTTTTTATGTCATATTTATGCCTTCATAGAACCATAGATGGTTGAGGGTGGCAGGGACCCTTGGAGATCACCAAGTCCTGCTGGCCTGCACAGGCAGGGACACCTAGAGCATGTTGCACAGGATCACTTCCAGGTAGGTTTTGAGTATCTCTGGAGAGGGAGATTCCACAACCTCTCTGGGCAACCTGTTTTAGTGCTCTGTCACCAGAGGTCCTCTGTGACCTCTGTCACATTATATAGAGAGGGAGCTTCCACAGTATGCTTGTGTTGGACACCTGTCTTTCAGATAACTGTAGGAATTAGATGGGAGGAATACTATTCAATATAAGCGGTCAGAGGACCTGTGTAATCCTCAGTTTCAGGGTCAGAAAGAACTACCACAGCTGCTAATGTATTTTTATGTGCCTTTGTATATGTATAAAGTATAGAATTTGATGCAGTTATTCCTCTGGCATGTCTGATTTCTTGATAGTATTTTCCTATGTGTACCTTTTTTTTTTTCAACCACATAGTCTCAAATCTTTTCAGTTAGACTGGTAAACAGCCATTAACTATATTGTAAATAAATGATAAAACCAACTGGGGGATCATCAGCAGAAAAAATAAAGTAGAACAGGTCTCCATCAACTTTAAGCTACTCAATTACTCACCCACCTTGATCTTACTCCTTTGTTACATATCAGCTGAATGTATGAGAAGAGAGAGGCAAGTTGGGGTTTAGGGAGATCTCCTGGCTCCTGCCCCACGTTGCTGGAGTGAAGCCCTGGGAAGGGGCACCTCGAGGTTCCAGAAGAGGAGCAGAGCAGAGTGGAGTAAAGAGAAAAAAAAAAGAAAGAATAGGAAAAAAGGAAAAAACAGACCTCAAAATTTGTAAAGCTGTTACACTTCAGTAATTAAAACTACACACATAATAATCAAAGATGTAATACACCACACCATCATGTTATTATAAGTTGAAGATTTTACTATTGGCAAGCATTTACCATCATTAGGAGCATTTAGCTCCTTGGCAACAAGGAGCTAAATTTGAGTTATTTGCTGACACAGTGCTTGAAACTTTGTTTTTAGACATATTTCTCTAAAATTAAATATATCTTTCATTAAATTTTAAACTTTTTTTTTTGTTTCATCTTTATCAATTTAAGATAAAGGAGGAAATGATCCATAGTAAATTATTAGATTTTTCTTTAAGAAGGAGGAAATTAAAAATCAATTTCTGAGCCAACTCCTTTTGGAACACAGTTTTAAAAGCAATGGGGCTGCCAATCTGAATTACATGACAAATCATTTTATGTTTTAGAGTGAGTATCAGTCAAGGGTTATTTGTTTAGTACATTCAGCTCCTCTTCCCAGTGCAGCTCAGTTTGTTTTGTCCTGACTTTACTATCTTCATTTTCACTGTAAGTACAAACGAAAATATATGAAGATCTGTTTTTTTTACAGATATGTGTGTTTCAAAGCAGTGTTGTTCCCTTCTCCTATATTCTCCCATTTCCCATATTCTGACATCTTTTTTGATCCTGTTGTGACTCGGTTGCTTTTGAGGTAGCCACGCTTCACATTGCTAAGTGTGCAATCTGGCACATTATATTTCTTCTCTTCCTCTGTTGCCTTCAACACATCCTCAGTGGGTGCAGATTACAGGGACCTCTCTGAAATCACAGCAGCTTTTCTGCCTTCCAGAAGAAGAAAACTGGCCCATTCATTTTCAGATTCACCCTTTCTCTCAGTAATAGAGATTCCCACCAAAGGAAAAAACTCCTTAAGCATTTTTATGTCTGTGATCCCTGAAAAGGGCTGATGCTGAAATTCAGCTCAAGGCAACCGCCCACTTTACGAGACCTGAGGGGAACTGTCAGTTTTAATAACCCCTACCAGACTTTTTTTTTCCTCTTCAGTCGACTGTTGAGATATGAAAATGCAAGTATCTCAACCTCCTTTTTTTACACTTCCCATGGCTCACGTAGCTCATAAGCCCTCAGAGCAGTCAGCACTTTTTGGAAGGGGGTGCAAGAGCCATTTCATTTGACATGATAGAGCAGCCCCTGCTTTGGTGGATGTAGCACAAAGGGGGCGCAGCGACTGAAGGAGCCCCTAGGAGCTGCAGAGCTCTGGAAATACTGAGCCTAATCTCACATATAAGGAGCCTGTCAGGAGAGTTACAAGGCTATAAACCCAGTGTGAGAGGAGAATGAGCAAAAACAGGCAGATGACACAGGCACGATTTGCTTGCCTTTACTGATGCCTCTGTAAGATCCCATCCTGTCTCTAAGCTATGTTTTCCACTGCATTGTTGGCTTGCAAAACCTTTAATGGAACAAGTTTTTCTGGCAGAAGAACACTGATTTTTATCTGTAATGAGCAGCCTCTCTATCATTTCGCTTCAGGAACCAGCTTCCTGGTTGTAAACTGCTCAGGAGTGCTCACAGCCAGTCAACTTCAAAAGCAGCCAGCAGAGATTTTCTTGCTAAGTTTGGGAAGGAATTCAAATATGCTGAAAGGTGCAGATGATGTTGCTATGGAACAGGAGGACTCTGCTTCCCGAAATGGAGAAATGGCAAATTGGGATATCAATGACATCAAACTTCCCCAGGTACGTGTCTGTATCTTAGAAATTCATCAAGTCCTGCCCTGGCTTCTCCACTTTGCTGCTGCTCTTCAGTACTCTCTCAGTGATCCATACCTCACTGTCTTTACTCTCTTTGCCACCCTGAACAATGGCACAGTGTTTTGCTGAAGAGTTAGATATCTTGCAAAATGTTGAGCTTCCTGGGCATTTCTATGTAAGTGTATTATTCCAAGAACTGCTTATACATTAAAAATATTTATGCTGCAGGTTCATTACCTTTCTAGTCCATTGGTAGATGAGATGGAGAGAAATCAGGGAAAATAATTGTCTCCTGTGCTGGAGATTATGCAGTTGGAAATATGCAGGAAACCAGCACAAAACCCACAAGCTGCATTGCACCTGGTGCTAAGCCTGGCTGCAAATGGGAGTCCAGGCAATCTGGGCTACATTTCCATGTAAAGGCAAGGAAATGTCAGCTTCATGTGGTCTGTGGAAGTCTGTGGATGCTCACAGAGCAGAATAGTGACCTTTCCCTCCCTCAGTGCTTTTCTAGCCCTCTCTATCCAAATCTCATCCTTGTCCACCACTGAAAACCTAAACCCCAGCTTCCTGTCTGTGTCCCTCACCACACCATATTTATATATGACCGATCCTGGTCACTTCCGTGCTAAGTCACTTTTGTGCACCCAGAGTCTCCCTGTCCCAAGCTGCCTCTTCTGCTGCCCTCCACGCCAAGGTGACCTTCCTCTGAACCTCAGCCTGGAGGTTCCCCACACCCTTCCTGCCCTCTCAGATGGTTCCCACATGAGCAGAGGCAACACAGTCTTTTCTCTTCTTAAAAACACAGTTTTTCTCAGTTCATAGTCCCTTCATCATAGTGGCTTGAGGTGGTCAGGATCTGCAATTTCTGGGAGGTCCTTCTAAGTCTTTTGTATCCCTTTGCCACTAGCCTTTTTTTTTCCTTCAAAAACAACCAGAGAGTGTCTTTCAGGCTTTATAGCTTACTGCATTTTACTCATGAACTGTGATGTGACTGTGCCTTTGAGGTGATGTGTAGTCAACCTTTGGTCCTTTTTTATCATGAAGTTTTATTTTTACTGCTCTTCTGAATATTTATTAAAAGTATTGGTTGATTCATCCAAGATTGGGAAAATAAAACCTGATCAAGACGTTTTTTATTTTGGACTTGCTAAAAATTGCTGTGGAAATCTTCCATAGCACGTAAGCCAAAAGCAACCAAAATCCTAGACCTGGCGACATACCAATTGGCAGTAGGCTCAATCTGATGTAGCGTATGTCCTTTTTCCACAGTGAGTCCAGCCAAATGATTCAGTTTAAGACTGTTGTTAATGGTCAGAACATCAAAGCAGGATCTTTGCCATGAAAGGTAATAGAAGTTAGTCAACTAGTGACTGGTGCGTGCAAGGAAAGTATGTGCAGTTTTACGTCAACAGCCCCACCTTCCTCTGCTGGGATGGCTGTGTGTGGAGCTGGACTGGAGAGAGTGAGAGCAGCCCGTTGGCCAGGTCTTCTGGATCCAAAGGTGGACCAGGACCATTATGCTCACACATAAGCTGTAGTTTCTCCCAGGCTAAAACGTGGCTTCCTCTGGTCTCTTAACAGGATGTGAAACACACGGACTGGTTTCAAGAATGGCCAGATTCCTATGTAAAACATATCTATAGCTCCGAGGATAAAAATGCTCAGCGGCACCATAGTAGCTGGGCAATGAGAAACACCAACAACCATAACTCTCGTATCTTAAAAAAGTCCTGCCTTGGGGTGGTGGTTTGTGGCAATGACTGCTCAACTCTGGATGGGAGGAAGATCTACCTAAGACCAGCCATATGTGACAAAGCTCGGCAAAAACAACAGCGTAAGTAACACTACATAAAGGTAGCAAGAGCAGCCTTGGGTTCTTTATTATGTGATAGTTAATAAGTGGATGCTACATAAAAGACATTGAAGTAGAGAAGAGTCATTGAATCAGCCTTTCTTCTATCATTCCCTATAGTCAAGCACAGCTCTGGATTTTGGAGCAACTCATTCAATATTTATTGCTGTTGAGGGGGTTGCTTGGTTGCTTTCTTTGCTGGAATTCAGCCTGTCGGAATGTATTCTTGCAGCCTAGTTCACAAAAACTCCTGTGTGCCTCTGGCTCCTGGCCTTCCCAGACCCATGAATAAGGCTACCAAGGAAGAGGGGCCTAGAGGGAGCATTCTGCTGTGCTCCTCATGCTGGCCTGGGTATTAATGTCATCATTTTAGGGGCTCACAAGGAACTCAGGAAAGTTTTACAGGAAAGATGTTGCTCATGAACTATGATGAGTGGAAAGTAGACTGAATAGTGATTTTGCAAGAGACAGTACTATGCAAGCAGAGTAAAGGAGATGGATAGACCTTTTAATGAGACGATTCCAAACTACTTTTTGATGGTTGATTAGAATTAGTGCATATTAATTTCTGGAACTGATGGACATTTTGAAGAAAGACTTTAATCAGGATCTCACTAGGATCAGAAATGGATGCTCTAGAAAAATCTGACAAGAACATATTTGACATACCAGACATTTCCAAGCTATAAATAAATAAATAGGCCTATTTTTAATGTGTTTGAAAGTTTTTTGCATAGTTTTTTCTCAGTGTAGTTCCTTAATCCAGAAACAAAAGAGCAGCAATCCATTACACACAAATCATTGTATCAGCTGGAACTTATCTGACTTGATACTGCATAGAAAATATTTCTGTATTACTACTGTGTTCCAGGGAGATGCTGTCCAAACTGCAGTGGACCCCTGCGGCTCATTTCCTGCCGAGGCCATGGCGGTTACCCAGTTACCAACTTTTGGAGGCATGAAGGCCAATTCATATTCTTTCAGGTTGGAAAAATTTACCTTATCTTATGCAAATCAATTTTAAAATTATAAAGACTGTACGTTATAAAGACTATGCTTTTTAGATCAAGAGAAGGTAATCGTTTGCTCCAACAAACAAGGATCTTTGTGACAAAAGTGACCAAGTTAACCAGTTGCAAGGAGAAAATAGTTAATAACAAGTGGTCAAGGTCCTGAACGCCTGATCAAACTTTGAAGTTAACCCTACTTGAGCAAGAGGCTGAATGCTCAAGAGGTCTCTTCAAACACAAGTTAGTCTCTGCTTCTGTGACTGGACATAAGCACATAGGAACTAGCAGATCCTCAAAGGATCAGAAATGCCATGTTATGTTAACCCCCCCTGCAGGGCACCATATAGAGGTATGAAGATATCTTAGAGCAGGAAATAGTTGTACTAGGGGATAGCCCATAGGAAAAAAACACACACACATATGTACAACATTTACCTGGAAACAATGTACTCAGATGTTTGGATAACGTGCACTGATTTTGGAAGATGTAGTCCTAGTTTGTCTAAACACTGGATTGTCTCCTGCTTTCCAGGAGATTAGACCTCCTTAGGAGCTAGCCAGCGGTAGTGATACTTTATGATGGTCTTTCAGTTACATGCAGATTAACCAAAATTAATTTTCCATAGAATCTAATGGAGATTAGTTTCCTGAAAAACACTGACTGAAGCTTGAAATGATGGAACCAGTTATGCAGGGACGCTGTAGCTAGGGTTCAAATGGCTTCAACTGGATCTCTACTGTCGGGGCCTTCTTATGCATGCATGCATATGTGCTGCACTGTTTTCAAGAGTTCTTTTTTTTTTTTTTTGCCCTATCAGACTTCATCTGAGACATGTTTGTGAGTTGAACTGACATTAAGTATGTCTCATTAAATAAAAAATATTAATCCAGCCCATGTAATTATTCTTGGGCCATGCTACAATCCTGCTCCCTTAAGATCAATTTCAAGGTTTTGCTTTTAAGTTTAACATGTCACAATTCCCTTCTGAAGTCCAAAGGGGCTCATGATCATCCACGACCTGAAACAAAACTAGAAGCAGAAGCAAGAAGATCAATCCAAAAAGCACAGACAGCTTCCTCTCCCACTTGTCCAAGACTAAAAAGATTCCGGGAAATTGAGGTAACTTTTAGTATTTATATGTTAACTTACTGGGTTGATCCATGATCTGAGGTGGTTGACTGTGGAGAGAAGCTGGCCTTTGACTCTGTTCATGGCCATCTCACATTTTGCCATAGGATCGGAGAGGCAGAGATGGGGCTCAGCATGAGAAGGACTGTCCTGAGCTCGCTATCAGCTTGGCTTAGTGTTGTCATTCCCTGTCAGCACCATGGGCTGGGACAGCTGGCCCCTTCAGTCCTACTGGAAGCAGGAGATTGAGTCCATGCCAAAGAATATGACAGCAACAGAAAGCAGCCTCAATCACATCAGCCTTCTCAGAGGCCCTGGCATCGTCTTGGTCAGTGCAAGCTAGTGCTCACGGACAAAATGCCTGAGCATGAAAAAGTGGATAACATGTGCCATGGACCATTCCTCATTTGGATTTGGAGATGCTACATCAGGTTTGGGTCTCTTCACCAGACAGAACTCACCTTGTGCCTTTCTGTGCCCTGATATGCATCATGCCATAAGCTAGGATAGGGAATATGAATCCTAATCTAATATTGTGAAAATGCTCCTTGGTGAGCTGCAGTATGGCCCTCACTTTGTTCCACTTCAGGATCACCCAAGAGCCAGGATGTAGTGTGGACACAGCCATGTCTTTGGTCTAGCCCTTGGACTTGTTTTACTTAGCGTCATGGGCATAGATTTAGTGTCCCAATTCTTTCCTCGTTTATAGGCAAGAGTTGCCTTTAGAAAACTTTTCTATAGGTTCTTTGTTAGTTCTGCTCCAGAGCTAACATTATTTATAAAGAAAATAGGTATTTGATCTAAGGAGTACGAACCCTGAAGAAGAACAGTTAGGAGGTTTTAACTGGGTTTAATTTACTCATTGATTGCACTAACCCATAAAAAAATGTAACAAAAGAACACTTAAAGACTAGGAAATCCTTTTGACAAAAACTAAGCTCAGGAGGAGGATTTGTATGTGTACACACAAATATGGCAAGTGCAGTATTTTGTTGTGCAATACAATGTATGATATTACCTAGATGATAAAACAATTATATTCTGCATATGACATCTCAACAAAACACTCCTGTCATTAACAAGGCAAATGCAGAAACCCTTACTCCTTTTTCTCTGGTCTCCCAATCTTTGCTTAAGAAAACCCATTTAGATCAACAGCTGATTTATTGGTGGACTCCATACCCACCAAAAAGACAAACCTGGGGGTTCCCTATGGGGGAAGCGCACCTACATTCTTTGGATGATTTGACCCTGTGTAGTTGCTCCTGTGATTCAGAGCAGTACCATAATGTTCCAGTTCATTCCTCAAAAGCAGTTTTGTTTTGGGAGTAGTCCATCGTGTTCTTGTTCTTGCCATGACCAGTTAGGATAGGATAAACTCAGGAGTCTGACTGCAGATGCAAAATTAGCATCGCTGAAGCTGTCTTTTAAAAAGATTATACTTCAGTGTGCTTGCAAGAAAGCGGAAAGGAGAACTGCAGAAAATACATGAGCCAAAAATAGATCAAGTGATATATAGAATGTTTTTTGTGTGGCATCAGCTGCTCTTTAACTGAAGAAGGGCTGGGTCCTACACAAGGTTGTTGGAATTTCTCCTTCTCATAGGCTGAGAATAACTGAAAGGAGGTTTACTACTTCAGTGGTCAACAAGTTAGAAAATGACTATAATTAAAGGGATATAAAAGGAGAATTATAGAGAACAGAAACCTATAAACTCTATTCAGAAATGACAGCACAGAATATGTGTTTTACAGAAATTAATGTTTGTAAAGTGATAATCCAATACTAGAGCATTTAAAGAAATTGCAAAATATACAGGAAAGAAGGCCTGGCAGAATAACTCTAGTGTTTTCATCCTTCTTTGAAGGTAATTTTTATTCACGGTGCAAAAATTTTAAGTAGAGGAAAATTAACCAGTTAAAAATGGAAGTAAAGATTCTTACAAAGCTGAAGAATAATATAGCTGGAGTGAAAAGTTCTCTTCACAAATAAAAAAAAAAAAAGTCACTTGAATAAACCTTAAATTCTTTTTCCCAAACACCATAGGAATTATTCAAATCCTGTGAAATCAAATAAATTAGAAAAAAAAACATTTTCAGGTTTTAACTTCAGTGTCTGCTGCACCTGATTCTGAGAGTTGTGAATGACTGACCTACAATGTACTTAGTTTAAAATAGGATTTGGGGGAAAAAAAAAAAAAAAAGAAAAGAAAGGTGAACTAAATCCATAACAGTGATCTTGCAGGCCTTTGATAAAGCCCTAAAAACCTAGCTAAAAAAATGCTAGAACTGCTCTAAGGGAAGGCTCTCTAGCTGCATCTTTATTAGCTGTGTTAATTAAATGCATTCATAATCGCCTCTTACAGGAGGGTTTTTAGTTTGTATTGCTGAACTACACCTCTTCTTGGCTAGTTTTTCTAATACTCTGTCCCTTGCTTTCCCAAGCGCCCCGCAGGGGACACACAGCCCCGCGACCCTTTGCCTTTCCTGCGGGCCAAGCCAGGACCTTCCGTTGCCGCCGCTCACTTCAGCCGCCCTGCAAGTGGGATCTCCCCAGAACGAGCACTTAGTGGCAGACTGGGAACCTCGCCGTACGTGAGGGCAGGTGCTGAGGCTGGAGGCTCCGGCCTCCGCTGTGACAAGCCGGGGGACCCGGTGGCCGCCGTGGCTTGCGGCCCCTCTGTTGGCTTCGTCGAGCTGCCGCATTGGGACAAGGTGCTGCCGGCTGCCCCACGGGGCTGCCATGGGCCCGCGCTCGCTCCAGCCCGCCTGCCCAGCGAGCCCCTTTGCCCCGGCATCCACCCAGCTCCCAGTGCACCACTCACACCCAAGGGTGGCTATGGGCCGCTGGGCCCCACCGGAGGCGTATCCCACAGGGAAAAGCGCCACGTGGTCAGTGGCGGCCTGCCCGCCTCGCCATACCTCCTGGCGCAGCAGGAGCCCCTCGTTGTCCCGCCCGGCGCCCACCACCACTGCGCGCCTCTCAAAGCAAGAGGATGGGCCTTGGAGGATGAGCAGCAGGGTCTGAACCTGGACTGCTGCAGCAGCGAGATGTTTCTTAACCTGTGCCCTTTACGGTGACTGTACTGAAGCTTCCTCCCTCCGTCCACCTCTGGTGCCCATGACTGCTGCAAAGTGGACACTGACACACTGTGCTCTGACTCCCTCTTCAGTGCCCCTTGGAGACTCAGAAACAGGGCTTTTCTGCCTCAAAGCTTGTGGCTATTTGGTGATTTTTTTGCTGTTAATCTTTTCCCGCTTTTTCATTGACCTAATAAGAGGTATCATCCCTTCCTACAAATCACCTCACTGCCACTCTGGTTTGGAAGTTTTTCATCTGCTATCAATACTCTGCTTGTTCTAGCACATAGAATTACTAGGACTAAGGAAAGTATAGATAAATGCCCTCAAAGGCCATAGCAGCTGCATGTAACCCCTATGCTCTTTCCTTCTCTTTGACCTGTGAGTTAGGTCTCTTCATTGCACCAGTCCCATGAGTGTTTTACTTGACCTAGTTGCTGCCGTGTAGATATTTAGGTTGTCTCAGGGAGCTTTTCCCAGTCACTTTTCAGTTATTTCATTACAGATGAATCTTTAGGTCCCTTTCCTACATGTCACTCAACTTTCCCATCACTTCTGCAGTCTGTGTTTCACCAGGAACTATCAGTTCCCTGTATCTGTTTGGCAAAGTAGGGTGCCAGACATACATCTTGTTGCCTAGAAGAAGCCAGTGCCCCGTGGTTCTGTGTGTTATTGAGCCTTTGGAGACAGATCCAGATTTTGCAGTCTGGACCCACCCCTGCTCTCACTCTAAACCAGCCAAGCCCAGACAGCACAAGGGGAAATCCGTTTTTTTTATTGGGATAAGTTTGGGAGGAATATTACAAAATAAGCATCAATAAAAACTCCAGAGTACTCCCACTCTCAGAGTGGGACATATCTGGTGTCTGTCAAACAGGTTCAGTGTTACCATTTTTATCTTTTGGCCTTTTTTTTTTTTTTGCTTGTTTTCTTCCCTTTGGCTTCCTTCTTCCTTGTTTAAACTTTGGAACACATTAGTTATTAGGGAAAGAGCTGTCATTACGAAGCCACAGTATGGCAGGCTACAGTTGCACATGAAGGCTCAATTCAGAAAACTCTTATTTAATCTGTTGGATACCTCAACACAAATATCAAAGTTTGTGTGTTATATTGTGGTTGTTCAGATCAAAAACCTAGTGAAGAAAATTTTAATTAAGGGTAATGACATCCTCTATCTTTTAAAGACAAAAAAGGGAGCAAATCAGAGTTGTAGGTGTTCCAGGATTTGTGACACACAAGGAGGGACAGAGAGAAGATGCCTCTGGGCAACATGTCCCATAACTGAGATTCTTCTGCATCTGTCAAACTGGCTACACTGGTGCGGGACCCACATAACATGCTGACCACAGCCCTATGCCACTTTGCTCTTCCTCGTCTCACCCTTCCCCTAAATTCTTCAGCTCCTTATTGCACTACAGCTACCATTGCCTTCCATCAGTGATACCATACAAACTCAGCACTTTTCCAGGATACATGCCTGATGAAGTACTCTCCCTTTTTAAAAATGAGGGAACCAGGATGCAGGGTGATTTAGTGATTTTTTCTAAGGTGAGGCGCAGGAAAGTCTCCAGATTTACTGGAGCCACCAGTGTTAGTTTGACCTTCCTATGCTCTTGCGCTGACTTCTGTCTTGGCAGTAACTCCCTCCCTCCATTTTTGGTACAATCAGTACCTTGGATCAGTATCATGCCAAATTTGTAATCATTTGGCACAAAGTATTAAGATACCCACCCATTTCGTAACCTTTGTGAAAATAACTGTAATACACTTGAGATATGTGAAAAGAAAGTGAATGGGGTGGGTGCCCTGGCTATGAAAAACACAGAGAAAGCAGAGTTGCTGAATGCCTTCTTTGCTTCAGTGTTTACCAAGGGCAGCCCTCTGGAATCCCAGGCCCTAGGAACAAGAGAAGAAGCTCGGAGAGGAAGACTTGCCCTGAGTAGGGGAAGATTGGGTCAGAGAGGAATTAGGGAAACTTGATACCCACAAATCCATGGGTCCTGATGGGATGCACCCCAGAGCGTTGAAGGAACTGGCGGATGTCATAGCTAAAATGCTTGCCATCATCTTTGAAAGGTCCTGGAGAATGGGGGAAGTGTCTGAGGACTAGAAGAAAGCCAATGTCATGCCAGTCTTTAAAAAGGGCAAGAAGGAGGACCTAGGTAACTACAGGCCGGTGAGCTTGGAGAAGGAGCTGTGTTATCTATGTAAAACTGTAGCTGGGCTCCTCCATTTTTAAAAATATTTATCCTCAGAATGTCATTGCAAGAAGGAGAAATGCTTCTGTGTTCGGTTACATGCATGTGGACATGAGAAGGCAGAATAGGGACTTCATCCGTGTTTCCCAGGGTAGATGCCCTGACCAATTTCTTCTGCCTTTCTCTCTACAGAGCCTCTAGCTTTGCATGTGAAAACAACTGCATGCCTGACTGAGTACAATCAGATGTTTTCATTTCCAAACACTAGTACATAAAAAGAAAGTCTTTTGGTAGACTAAGACCATAAATTGCAAGATTATGGGCTATTTTCTAAAATGGGGACTGAAATGTATTCCTTCTATGTTTAAAAGAGATGAATGTGTCAAACTGTTGGGGGTAGGAAGGCCTCCCAGGAGGCACATGCCAAGTAACTCCATAGAGACCTTTCTTTCAGCATGGCCTTTGGGAGGTCTGCTGTGTGTCCCTGACAGAGCCTTCTTCTCCCAGGCATGTTGCTGCCCCCACGTCCTGCAGTGCACAAGGTATGCACGTGCACGAGACAAACTTCAAACACTTTTATGATCAAATACAGCTGTTCTCAGACCAGACAGGTGCAGGTTCAGCTATTTCTGTTTGCATTAGTTGGGCACTGTGATGCACATCCGGAAAGTCATCAGAAGCTCTGACTTACTGGGGACAGCCCTAACTGCTGCTTTCATGGCCCTATGGACAACAGCATCAGTAGTGTGAACTCCACAAGCATCCACTGTTC
>JAVCKT010021029.1:0-10795 GCA_032273925.1 Rhynchotus rufescens
TCAACTAATAAAGAAAAACAGCATTCAAGACCATCACTAAAAGCCCTGTAAAACTGAGGGGAGCTTCAGATGTCCCCACATCCTTGATGCAACAAGTGTTTCTGCAACATTTGAGGAGGAAAGAGTCAGGAAAAGGCAAGGAAGGAGAGCGGAAATGCTGGGAAGGACAGCAAAGGGTGCAATACAACCTCCTCGCCTTCTTTCTGATTCACCTGGACTCAAACCTGCTCGACACGCAGCCCAAGTGCCCAGTTTGAGCCTGGGCTCTCCCTGCTGAACACACAGGCTGGTTTTTGTCCTGGGAGAGTTATCAAATCAGCCTCAACTACCTGCTTTTCTGCCATCTATTGCATCATCTAGAAACCCTGGAAAATAATCCAATTTGCTCTCAGTTCCTGCAAGAAAATCTGTCAAACAAAAGCAGCAGTCGTACACATATATTTAGCACATATACCCCCCCGCAGCCAATGTCTCATGGATGATGCTGAAAACTTGAATCAAAAACGCTGTTTGCATCTTCCCCTGCTCTTTTTCTTTTTCACCAAGGTAAATGACCCACAATGATAAACTCACAGTTACTAGGAAAGAAGGAAGGAAGGAACCAATGCAGTGTCACCAGGTTTGAAAATAAACAAAAGGAAAAGGAAATGCAGGGGAAAGGGAAATCCATCTCCAAAACAAAAATGTAATTTTCAAGATTTCTACAGGTGAAGGAAGCCGGCTGGATTCCCCCTTCCTCACCGAGTCCTCCTGTCGCTGTTTTAGCTTTCATGCAGCTTTTCTCCTATATACTGTTCTTTAAGGGTCACTCATCTCTTACATTTACATATCAGAACCTGAATTAAATCAGAAATATTAATAGCAATAACAATACCTTTATTTGTTACAGGTCACCTCTGACGCATTCCTGTGTTTTTATTTTTTCCTACTCTCCAAGCACCTTCCCCTACACTGCCTTCTCTTAGGTGGGACAGATCATGGAAGATTTCTTTCTCTAGCAAAAATAACAACCACCACCACAATCTACCACTGCAGGGGTAAGCACAGAAAGGAGTATTTTGCAGTAGACAGACAAACCTTGCAAGGAAGAGCTAAGGCAAATTTCCTCTGTTAAAGCTGGCAAGTTGGCTCTAAGTAGTTATAAAATACCTGAAAACCCGCAAATGAGAGCAGCAATCGCCCTGTAAAATGTTAGGAAGAAAGAACAGAGGAGGTAAAAGGGAGGGAGGGAGGTCTAAGTTAGCAGGGACCAGCAGCTCTAACTCATTCCTTCTAACACACATTTTTCACTGCAGATTCTATACCAGCAGTTGCAACCTCACTTACCAACAGAAGACTGAAATTAATGCTACATTTCAGGAGGGAAACGCATCGATTTTCGGTTTGTTTTAATATCTGCTCAATCATCTCTAGCTGCAACTTACAGAGCTGATGTCACTGCAGGATAAACCTCCTTTTTGGAAGATATTTCCCCCAAAGCAGGTGAGCACTGAGGACTGAACAGGAGGGTAATGTCAGCAGCTCTGCCTTAAAGACGTTGCCACAGTGCTATGAAAACGACCCGTAACTTTTAACAGCTACTTAGGGTCACTGTGCACCACTTCCTAATATCTGTTTTGGAGATCTAGTTATGCTTTATATCACAATTTACCTAAAGCTCCCCAAAAACATACCACAATGAATTTGCTGTTTAAGACAGAGAAATGAACATTAAAACTTGAGTCTACTAATAGAACTAGCACTATCATCAAGCTACTGCTATGGAAATCACACTTACAACTTCCATTAAATTATTTACAGGACTAAACTAAGCCTTCTATATGAAAGTACAATCAAAAAAAAGTCTTGCCTCAAGGTTCATCTACATTAGTGATCTTTTGCTTGCCAGGGAACTTCTGTTCTGACACTTTCTGCCTACGAGGGTGGAAATCAGCAGCTGCAGGCTCAGTGCAACGTGCAAAATGGCCCAGAGATCTGCATGCAGATACAACTGTGTTAGATGCATAACAACTTTTTATTGCACAGCAGCCGCATTAAAAGGTACCTGCTGCACCAAGGGACTACTTAAAGGTTTCCAAACCTGGTCCAGAAGCGTAACAGAGTGCAGATACCCCCACAGGTTTCTCGAGGCTGAGCTCCTGGCATCATCTGTCGGTGGAGTCCCAGCACTGCAAGCAACCAAGGAAACCCGCGGGAACCAGGAAAGCACGAGCTTTGTATCCACACACGCATGACTTAAAACACAGTGGTCCTGCTTTCTAAAAAGGCGCTAATATCTAGGTTGAATCATCAGCTTATTGCTGTTTTAATACTGGCACGGTTTTTCTCTTCTAAGCAGTTAAGGGTGCTGTGGGTGTTAATCATTTTTCACATTAGTGCCAAGATACTTGCAGTTTTTCATAAAGAGGCAATATTTACACTTAGGATTTTTTTTTTTTTAAAACAATCCATGTAATTTCATCTAAAACCAAAGCACTAAGCCACTCCAAAAGAAAAGATAAAAAGCATTTTCAGCAAGACTAGGAAACCTACATGGAAAATAACATCCTCACCCGTTTATTGTTGATTTCACCACTTGGCAACCCAATTGCTTCAAACTCAGTGCGAATACAAGATTTGCAGAAAGTCACACACCTGTTGGGTTTGGGGTTTTTTTTCCTCCTTTTTCTCCACACATACCAAACATTTAAGGTTTAAGACGTGTGTGCCTTGCTCTGCTCCTCTCAATGTCTCTTTAAGGTTGTCCGTCGCCGCCGATGCGAGAGCGTCCGGGTCGGTCTCCCCAGGCAGGTGAGATCAAACTCAAAGGGTGCAGGTTTCCCAAAGTCGTCCTTCTCTGTAGTGCATTGTGCTAGTGCATTCACCCAGTGTGTCAGTATTCAACCATATAAGCTTGGGGTATTTTTTTTTTCTCTTTACTACACAATACAGAAATATATATTTTACATGTAGCTTTGCATGCCTTATGGCTGCTTGCCCTACTATAGGACAGTGCAATAAATACAAATATATGCACACTAGAAAAAGATTTAAACTGCCATGATCTACATCTGGTTTATGAGTACAAATTTATCTAGTTAACAATATGACAAATTTAGCAGAAAAAGTGGCAATGGCAGTAATAGTCTACTACAAAAACAAGGCTAGAAGCAAAGTGTTCTCAAGCTACAGAAAATTTGCTACCTTCTAATATAATGCTGTAGGGCCCAATCCTGCAAAGTGCAGAGTTGTGATCAGTAGATTGCATCAGATCATGCTTTTCCCCCATTTAACAATGAATACTGCTACAATTTATTTAGCTTTGATAACTGTTTATAAATAGCACACGAGAATGACTATTAAAACTATACAGCAACATGACATTTATAGCCTAATCTTGAATACAAAGTTCAAAGAACATGACTACAAAGGCCCAAGAGCAAATGTCATCGACTAAAAGCATTTCCACTTCAGAAGTTCATTTTATTGAATATTCGCTTACACAAACATTGCTTGATCGTGAAACCAAAGGAACAGGATTCCCTATTCCCGCTCTGTTCCAGTAGTAATTTATCCACACACCACCCTTATAAATTAGTGATGGATTTAAACAGCTAGCCCCTTGGGGCTATATATTTTATATATTTTATATATATGCACATTTACTTTGAAATCTATGTAAAAGTTGAAAAAATGTTTGAAAGAAAAACTCAGAATATATCACAGCTTTTTCAGCGAAAAAAATACAAATTAGTTCTATAACCACTATTCAATTTATCAAACTTTTTTTTTCTGAAGTATTTACTTTTAATTATGTACACATTACAGGAAATAAAACTTTTTCCACAAACATTCTCTAAGGTGACAATTTTCAACAGAATGACAGAATAATAGCAGGAAGAATATTAAACATATGGGGGGTGATCCATTTTTGCTTTTAAAAAGTAAAAAGTCACCATATAATTAAGTACAAAAACCTGCATTGAATGAGAACTGCTGGTGTAGTAACTTGATCAGGTATGGAGACCAAGAGTATAGTAAAGCCCTATGGTAATAATATTTCTGTAGCATTTCCACTTGGTACATATATACTAAATGTTGGCAAAGTTTCTGTAGCATTAGCTTATACAAACATGGGAGTCCTCAGTCTGCTGCATAAAATGGAACAAGGGTGTTTTAATTCTCCCGAAATGCACCTGAAACTCAAGAGTGTCACTTACAAACTGCATAAACGAAACTTCTCTTCAGAAAAATATCTGTTTGGCATCTCCAGGACTCTGTTCCATCGGACAATAGGGGCATTTTAATCTGGGGAGAAAGGCAACAGGTTAGAAGGGTGTGGATGGGGCAGGCCAGCAGCAGGGCACTTCCCGGAGACCCCCCGCTCCAAGCACCTAACGCTCTCCCTGGCCCCCTTAAAAGGTGCCTTTTGGCTGAGGGAGACCCTGGCCACGCTTCTTTTTCCCCAATTAAATTCTTTTTTAGCTTTCCCTCACATACCGCTGAATTATTAAATACCGAGAAATTACTTTCCAGGCTTAATCTATAATTTATCCCTGAGGTTTAGCTTGTAGAGTTGCTGTTCATTTTAACAAGCTGGTAACTTTCACTTGGGCTTCATTAACACCCAGTCACTTTTAGTCACTTGCTCCCAAAATGCTGCAGTTTTACAACCCGCTTGGGTCTCACCGGCTGGAGCTGATCCAGCTGGGACAGCCCAGCCTCCCACTGCCTCCCACCTGCACCTTCCCCTTCCTTGAGATGTTTCTTCTGCACCTGATCCCTTTTCCACCCCACCCACATAGTCTGGGTCTCTCAACTCTTGCAGTCAAGTCTGCTAAAGCTGGGCTGTGGCTGGAGCTGCCCAGTGAATGCAGCAGGAATGAATGATGAGGGAGAGGAATAACATCGTGGTCAACAGCCAGCAGGTTTATACTGGCTCAAAGTGGCATAAGTTCCCCATGAAAACATATATTTAGGCTTTTTCTAACAGGATAAACAATGTAATCACTCGCCATTTTCCCCATCATCATTTATTGCCCCCTTGAATTTCATTAAAACAAAACAAACCCCTTATGTTTCTAAATTAAGCTGGCAACTTCCACAGATGTTGCAAACATTCAATGCAAATCACCAGTGGTTCTTCCTGAAAGAAGCTTATACAGCTCTTTCCCTCGCATTTCTCCTTCTCAAAGGCCTGTAGGCACCCAGGGCTATCTAAGTGAGGAGCATTTCCACAGCAATAATTCCACTACCAGCTCAGCTCCTAGCCATACTGCCCCACAGGTTTACTTGCTTGCTTGCTTGCCTTTTTTAAAGAGGAGTTTCAAGCATCACGAACCACACTCCCAATGAAAAAAACATGCAAAAGCCTCCACTTTGAACTGTGGTAACAGTAGTTACAGCTCAGAAAATTACTCTGCTCATTGCATTCCTGCACATAACGTCACTTCTGATAAAACTGGGGGATTTATTATGCCGTTCTCCAGCACATCAACCCTACGATCTGACTTTGAAGTCATTCCCAAGGATTAAACAGCTTCCACCAATTACACAATTACGGATTCAGCTTCCCCCAAACACAAAATTTTAAACTTGTTCTTGCCTATACTTTCCTTGAAATACAAGAAAGATACTTACTTGCTGCCATTAAACATTTTATTCAAAGCATCTCTTGATATAATATGACCGCAGACTAATTTCATAGGCGGGTTATTATCTGTTGTTTGCTGACGAAGAATGGGGCAGGCAAATATTGAATGATACCAGCACTTTTTACCCAGGTCCACTTCAATCTGCGAAGAAAAAGAAATTAAGACAACCATGTATCTTGCAAAACTTGCATTTCCAGGCACTTATCCCCCTCGATCATTGCCCTTGTTTAAGGATTTCATAATTCAGCTGTGTTGATGTCTGACAGTTTCCAGTCAACGATACTTAATTGTGATCTTAAAATGGTAATTTCTGTTACTTCTCCTCAACCCTGTCAAGAGATAAATGCAAATTTTTGTGTAGATTTGAGCTCTGCCAAAAATCTGAATCGAAGACCCAGCAAGACTTCCTGTATTTCCTACACTGTGATTTCCAGGGTGGACTATGGGAGTTAGATGCTAGAGTCCATCAATTAAAAAACAAACCCCCAAAGCCCTACAACGTGGATAGATAATGTTCTGCGGACTCTTGGAAGACTCTCTCAATACCTACAAGTCATGTCAATAATAATAATGAGGTGTATCTGAATCATTTGTTTTCAGTACCAAGACAGAAAACACCGGCACATCAAAAACACCGTCAGTAATGAGGACTGTATGATTTCAAAAAGAGACTTCTGGCATAGAAAATAATGGGTCTGATTTCAGGAAAGGATGGAGAACTTTAAAACTCACAGCTCCTGCACCTGAAGCTCTGATCATGCTTCAGGTCTGACAGCTTTAACCTCTGACAAAGAAGTTAACCTCTTGGGGCTACTCAATCTCTACTCTTTGTACATATGATGGAAATAGGGCTTCCCACCTCCATATGTCCATTACTAGGGACTGTTAAGTTTAGAATATGTAAGAAGCCATAAAAATACTAAGGACTGAACTGCATTTGACAGCAAGTCTTCCCTAAATATTTCCTAGTGAATTCTTTAACACCACATCAGGGGACAGTCATATTCACATATTAAGCACTTGCTGCTCCTACTACTAGAACAACAACAACAACAACAAAGCTGAATGAATTATGACATATGCATTGAAGTTATGTATAGATCTGTTCCAAACACAGCACTAACTCAGTTTGTGCCCAGTTTGATCCTGTATTTTCTTTCCAAATCAGAAGCAGAGCACTGGAAGCACACGCCTGACAAGAGCCATAAGGAGAAACTTGGATTGCACTATGAGTTGTTCTTGAACACCCTGAATCCCAGCTCACTTCTTACGTCCCCAGCTACAGCACAACTTTTGCTCACCTCCTTCCTGCCTAAAAAAGCAACAGTGCAAAGCAACCTGTAGACAGAGCTCAAGCCTAGTCAAAGGAAGCTCATGGGAGATAATTTCCTTTCCACTGATACAGGCACATGTTTTACACATTCATCACACAAGAAACTCGCAAGCAATGATCATTGTTAGCAATCAGCCCTGCGATAGCTCCCCATCAACTCACCGGTAGCTCATCCTTCTGGTTCCAAACCCCCGTGCACTGTCTCTGCTCTATCACAGCCTTGATGTTAATCAGAGCTGGTAACGCTACACAACCTGCTGAAAAGCTGCAAAACAGGGAAACATCAGCAAACGGTACCTGTTAGGAAACAAGTATTTTTATGTTTCTATTTTAAGGGGTATGCAGAATACAGGAGTTTGTACCACTTCATTCTGTACTTGTCTGTACTTCTGCACTGTCAGTAAGGCTGAGCAAATTCGTTTGGGGGCAGATTATCAATTACATGTAGGGCTTAAACCTACCTCTTGGGTTAGGTAAACAGCAAACTGAAATGATTATTCGCTGTCTCATAGCCAGGGTCCCTAAGTTATGACTTATGCAGTGCAACAGGACATATCCCATTGGATATGTAATGATCAGACCCCAAGCCTTGTCAGGGGCTAGAAACAGGGCAGAGAAGGAGGGCAGCCTTAAAAGGAAAGACGTGAGGACTATCCATCCATGTTCTGGAAGCCTATACATTTTATATAGCAGGAGTTTCTCTTTAAGCTGGTTTAGGTTTAAATTGATTTCACACTGGGCCTGAATCAAGCATCCAACCAATCTAAGCACTAAGACTAAGGGATTGTCTCACTTAGCTGCAAATCTCTTGGCCAGTTGCACTGAGATCTGCAGCCTTACAGTGTTAGTACATGGTAAAAATCAGAGCTAAAAATTCTGGCTATCTGTCAAACTGACATTTAGTCCAGAAAGGCAGATTAAGCTACAAGTGCTCCTTTTGTTGCTTCTGCTGTATTTCAGAATAGTGACACAAATAGCAAAAGCAGGAAGTTTGCTTTGTTTATAGCTCTTTAAAACTACCAGAGAAGTCTAAGAATAGTATCATTCAAACAGATAACCAAAAAAAACGGTAGTGAAGCTTCCGCTAAGTCCTGGATCCAGCCCATGAAGAAATATATCATTTATTTTCCATCTAACATCTAAAATGAAAATTAGAACATCAGACCAGGGTATTAGCAGACTCAGCATCCAAAAGCTAAAGGGCAGTTAATCTGCATTATCTTGTGGAAGGCTAGGATTTTAGATTGGATTTTTCCTCACATTCATAACAGCCTCCAACAGGTTTGCATTTTGTCAGATTAGCTGCTGGCCTTTAAAGCACTTCTCTTTTTTTTTTTTTTTCCAAATGAGTTCCAGCAAACTATTAAGAAATTTTAGAAGCTGAAATCACACTCAAACTATTTCTTTCTTCTAAGGAGAAAAGAGATAAAGTAGTAAGTATGGATTAGAAATAAAGATGATTGGATGCTGACAGAATCACGGCTGGATTTCAGACTTTAGGGCAGTTTTCACACTGAGGCAGCAGTAAATGGCTGATTGTCACTCTCACCTTTCATACTGATGTCTAACCTGCAGAAGCCAAATGCTTTCTCAGGAGCTTAGAGGGTGCAGGACACAGCAGAGCATGCTGCAGTCCCCAATTTCTAAGCTTTGCAGGTCTCACTAGAGGTCAGGGCCACCAGATCCTTTGCTCAACAAGGCTACTTCTCAAAAGTTTTCTCTTCAATGGGAGAGAGAAGCCCAAACACCAGCTATCTACTTTTAAAGGCGACAAAAAGGAGCCTACCTAACACTGAGGGGTGATTCAACGGAGAGCCCCAGAAGGGCACAGGCGTCCCTTGTGAAGATGTCACAGATGTCGGCCCACTGGTTGGCGTCTAAGAGATGGACGTAGGGAGAGTTCTCGATCCCCTGCCGCAGGTACACGAGGCTGCCCATCAAAACCTGGATATCTGCGAGGGACGACGGAAAGACAGTTAGTTTACACTATAAATCACAGAATGGTCCCTGGAAATCTAGTCCAACCTCCCCCTGCTCCAGCAGGGACACCCAGAGCATGGGACACAGGGTGGCATCCAGGTGGGTTTGGAAGATCTCCAGAGCAGGAGACTCCACAACCTCCCTGGGCAGCCTGTTCCAGGGCTCTGGCACCCTCACAGCAAAGAAGTTCTTCCTCACATGCAGGTGGAACTGCCTGTGTTGCAACTTGTACCCATTGCCCCTTGTTCTGTCACTGGCCACCACCAAGGAGAGTTTGATCCCTTCCTCCCTACATTCTCCCCTCAGGTATTTAGACATATTGATCACATCCCCTCTCAGTCTTCTCTCCTCTAGGCTAAATAGCCCCAGAGGAGGAAGCTGGGCAAGAAGCAGAACAAATAAAAGCCAGTATCTACATTTTGCATGGGAAACTAGAAGTGTAACACACCCCAAAGCAACAACCCATATCCTTGCCCCCTACAAGTACCTGCAGGTTGCCCACTAATTTGCTTTAAAAGCTAACTACTTTGAATGGTCTACAGGCTTTGAGAGGCAGCCTTTTTATATTAAACAATACCCACCACAGAAAAGCAAGAAAAAAGTGCATCTTGCCTTCTAGCAGATGGCAAGATACAAAAAAACAAAGGCTAAATGAAGCATTATAGACAAATTCTAAAGGAGCATTTTTGTACCTCCTGACAGACACAGTACACTAAGAACTAGGCTGTACTGGGATGGTTTGCTTAACTCGCAAATTCCCCCTTTGGAAAAGTTTCATTTCCCTCTCTATGACCCCATACAGCAGAAAACAGCAGATGTCTATTCCCAAAATATCTGTGAATTCTTAACACTTTATCCTGGCAGCAGGACTATGGCAGTTGCAATCCTGATAATCAGAGCGCCATACACTTTAGAAATCAAGCAAACTTGCAGATAAATTAAAATATAACTTTTTGCATCCTCTTGAAAAGCAAGGAGTTAATTCAAATTTTAAGAATTCGAATTATACTTGGTAAATGTATAAATATGAAGGGGATGGGCATATCATATAAATATGAAGGGGATAAATATGATGAAATGGGAAAATAGCTAAGACAAATACATGGCGTGAACATGATTTATATTTTACTACCACATATTACACCTGGATGCTTTATTCCTCTTGTAACGACCAAGCACTCACCTTTCTGGTGATTTAGGGCAAACGGCTGGAAGTTTTTCGCATACTGAAGCGCTTCCCTTTGATTTGCAGTTCCGCCCATCAATAAACTAATGAAATACAATCTGTGCAGTTTAAACTCCAAGGAGCTGTTCTGTGCCATCAGCATCTCCCTGTTGGATACTGCCCACCTGGAAGAGACGAGGAGGTACAAAGGGACACGAGAGAGGAGGGTCAAGCGCCAGCCCCTGCAATGTGAGCACGTTACTCAACAGGTACTACATGGGGAATCATGGCAGAAGGGGATCGTGCCCTGAGCTCACGCTGCTCCCTAAGGAATACAGGGAAGGACAAGACTCTTTAGAGGGAGCTGAGCTTCCCGGCATGTGGAATGTGTGGAGGATGCTGTCTGGGGAGCTGCTGTGCAAACACACAGCAGAATCCAACCCAGGGACAGGGAGACAGCGCTGAATCAGGTGCTAGGCCAAGCACAGACATGGGAATCTGGGGGCTGAACCTGGGTTAATATCAGGCTGCTGACACCACCGGCAGCCACTACAGAAGGCCCTCGGCCAAGATGCTAAACAGGTTTCATCGAGACTTTAAGAACGTTTTTTAACTTCCTCATTCCCTAAACACTTTTCCTAAGCCTCGGGGCTTCCACATGTGCACACTGCCCGGGAAAGGGGG
>JAVCKT010021030.1:0-12995 GCA_032273925.1 Rhynchotus rufescens
ACCAGGGCCAGTGGGTGGAAGTTGAATCCCAGACAGCTCCGTCTCCAGGTGAGGAGGAACCTCTGCACGGTGAGGGTGCCCGAGCCCTGGCACAGGGAAGCTGGGGAGTCTCCTCCTCTGGAGGTCTCCAAACCCGCCTGGATGCTGCCCTGTGCTCTGGGTGTCCCTGCTGGAGCAGGAAGGTTGCACTGGATGATCCCTAGAGGTCCCTTCCAGCCTCGACCATCCTGCGATTCTGTGTTTCCGAGGCAGGCAGAGCTCGTAGTCTGCAGCTCTGCTGCGGCTGGGGCGCGAGCACCGAAGCGTGGCCTTTGTCAGCGGCCCTTCCTGGAGGTTCTGCCTCAGCCCTCGCCACAAGCCACCCCGTGAGCCTGTGTAGGTGAAAGGTTTGGAGCAGATCCGTGTAGTAGTGCCGAGAAGCAACTGGAAGGCTCATTCAGCCGTGTGTAGATAACCTGTTAAATGAAGTGGCTGGGATGTCCCTGTAACTTGGCTCTGCCCTAGTGATGCCTTACTCGGGTAGCATCTATAGCGTGGCAGGCAGCATTTACATATGAACGCATGTAAAGAAGAGTACTAATGCATAAGAACATGACATATATGGTAATAAGCGTCTACCGATGGTAGGGAGAGGCTGTGACTTGCTAGGCCAGGGGAATAGGATTAGATGCTCATTTGAATCTGAAGAACTAACAACTTGAAAGAGACAAACTGTCTACCTATGCTAAGAAACAAGTGCAATATTTCAGCCTTGTGGCTCTTCAGGCTGTCTTATTTGTCAAGTAGTGAAATCTGATCTGCAACTTACGTTGCACATTCAATATAGACCTTCCAGAAGAGCTCCAGGCTCTCCTCAGCTCATTTCTAAGGTCTGTGATTTGCGCGCACGCGCAGCGCAGTTGGCCCTGTGTTGATCAGTATGTAAAACTGCACTAGGAATGGGATTTGATTCACGGAATCAGGCTGTTTAGGACAATTCCGTGTGCTGCAGGCCCTTCTGCTATGTATTGCTGTATTCCGTAAACAGAGGCTTTCTCAACAGTTTAGGAGTAGAGAACAAAGGTGAAACTACATGAATCTGCAGCAAAGTGGTGGTAGCAGCGGCAGGGGGAGGTTTCTTTGGTCTAGGCAACTAAATGTGGATTTTATTTTATGAAGAGCCACCGGGTGCTGTGTTTCTGTGTGGAAATTCCCTGCACAGGGAATTTCCTTGTCTCATAGAATGGGTGAACTGTAAAATACCTTCCCTCACAGCCCAGCCTGTGCTCTCACAAACTTCTGTCAATCTAGCATGAGTTAATGTGCGTTTTATGTGATGTAATTGAAGTTAACTTATTTTAACCTTCAAATGGAAATTCGGCCATAAACCTCAATGTGAATTTAGGAGCTAAAAAAAAAAAAAACTTAGGCCTGGTTTGTTCCGTTTACTCAATTCTGCAGCCTCTTCCCCCATCACACATGTGCATACGCTTTTCTCCCCCACAAAAGTGTGAAATACACAGAAAAAAAATATATTGCTCTGATTTGCAGAGGCAGTGGTCGAGTCATTTTATGTCACAGGAAACTCTTCATGAAGCACGATGTGGAAACTAAATACCAGACGTGAGGTCAAAGCTCCCATACGCCCTTTTAATAAGCCCTGACCCCAGGTAGGAGTGAGTAGTCTGGGTGTGAGCGAGGGTGTGCAAACTGCAAGCAGCCCTGCCACCCACCTCACTCCTTGTCACAGACTAAAGTCAAGTGTTGATTAGGTCAGGCTGTTTCCTGCTCTCGTGCTAACCTACTCTGTCTCCATCTGGTTCAGCTTTTCAGCCCCTTAATTCACCACGTTCTCTAAACAGGATTGTCATGAATCTTCATTAAAGCTAGTGAACCCGTTTCGAGGTAGTATAGGTGAAGGATGATGATGAAGAAATGCAAATTTCTTACAGTTAAACTTCACTGTGAAGAAGGATTTGTATTTGGGGGTTTACCTTCTAACTATTCTCTCGTTCTGTTTCTGACTCTCTGCTCCTTCTCTCACAAATTTCTCACCTGATAGGACCCCTGTGTGCAGTGCATTGCAAGACATGGCCTCCAAAAGAGCATTGGTGATTCTGGCAAAAGGGGCAGAGGAAATGGAAACTGTTATCCCCACTGATGTTATGAGAAGAGCTGGAGTGAGTATGCAGACAACGAAAAAGTCTTTTAATGAGCATCTGTTCAAGTGAATATGTTTGTCTCAGAACAGTGTTTGTTGGGAGTTCAAGAGCTAGATGGTTGTGTGGGATGAAAATTCACCCATGATTTCTTACTGCTTGGCAAATATTTGTGCCATACCCCAGATAGGCGTGCACTGCCAGACAACATTTGTGCGAAAGATAAACATAACAAATATCTCATAAACAACCAATACCTCAAAGATTTTATTGTATTGTATGAGGCAGGTAGAAACTAGAGCAGGTGTTACAAGCAAATCTTAAGGGATCAGATAGTCTATAAATGTACTGTTTGAAATGAAGTGTTGTTCTGTTTCTGACAGCTTTCAGTATTGCTCAGCTTGTTCTAAGTGCTACTTTGGGGCTAATATCTAAGAAAAATCCCCTAAATGAGTGCATTTTCATGAATTGTAATGACATGTATATATCCTGTTAGATCAAGGTGACTGTTGCGGGCCTAACAGGAAAAGAACCGGTGCAGTGCAGTCGGGATGTCTTCATTTGTCCTGATGCCAGTCTAGAAGATGCCAGAAAAGAGGTTGGTCTCCCTGATCTGTTATAGTGACCAGTATGACCTTCGTTACAGTTTAGGAAGAGAATTTGGAAAGTTTCTACATTACCTTTAGAAATACATTGTGTAGTTTATGCCACAGTAGCTCACAGAACTGTGCATTCTGTGGTTCTCTCTGCTAGTGTAGTGCTGCTTTTCAGTGTGCTGGGATCAGTCAGATTGTGAAATCCAAACAGGCATTTGTTTTTACAAAGCTAAAAAAAAAAAGTTAGTCTTTTCCTTGTGTGGAAAACAATATTTTCTTCCATTTCAAGAAACGTGTTCTTTGCTCATAAAGTCACTGACTTCTAGAGAAGAATAGATTCCTTTGATTTTCACTTGGCTCTGCTTTAATGGCCTCAAAGCAATGCACTGAATGTGCCAGCCTCTGTTCTGTGGAACTGTGCTAAGTTTTACCTTCTGTTTCTTCAGGGGCCTTATGATGTCGTGGTCTTGCCTGGAGGAAACCTTGGAGCCCAGAACTTGTCAGAGGTAAAAATCAGAGACATCCTCATGGGTAGTGGGTGGTTTGCACTTGCTTAGTAATCCTGCATATACAGTTCAACACCTGAAAAGTTTCTTGGAATAAATCAGTAAGAGGCAACTAATTGTTTATTAGCATAAGCAACAGGGTAGGTTCTTGGACTTTTGAGTATTTACTCAAGCAGAGTAAAAAAGGAAGGGTACTCTGTATGGTGGGATTGTGACTATTCTTAATCATGCAGAGATACAAGCATTGCAAATGAACATTTAATTCCATGAAGTGTAAAGGAGGCTGACCCCACAGGAGTCTCTGTTCCTCTGCTCAGCAATTCTGTTTCTGGTGGGAACTGTTTTAGAGGTGGTATAAAGAACTTATGGAAGGTAAGGTGACAAACAAGTCTGATGAGATAGCATTTAGATAGCATCACAGAGGTTTTTAAGGCCTGGAATGTGAGACAAATATCCTTAACTAAATAATCGTTTTAAGAATAATAGAGACTGTCTGGATTAATCTCATGAATACTCATTTCTATTTGTCTCGTGTGAAGTTCTCAGACAAGTATTTCCTATAGCCGTATGCCTCTTTTATGCAGGGCAAGTATTTCCCATTACTGATTTCAGATTTTACCCTTAGTACTTCCATTGCATTCTGTCCTGGAACAGGATTGAGAATTGTTGGTTAGTTTTCAGTGTAAAACCTCTTCCTGAATTTGCAGTAGAAAACATTTCAGCCGTGTTTCAAATAATCAACATGAAACAGTGAATTGTCACGTGACTTCTTTTTACAGTCTGCTGCTGTGAAAGACGTTCTGAAGGACCAGGAAAGCAGGAAGGGCCTGATTGCTGCTATATGTGCAGGTGAGCTAATAAGACATACAGCTCTGTAAAATGTCAGGATATTTTGAAGGGACACGTAGACAGTTATTCTATCTTAGAAATCTGTGTCCCTGTAATCTAGTAACAGGAAAGTATACTGTGTATGTACCCCTCAGCATTTGAATACTGTGCAAATCTAGCAGAAGTTCTGGTAAATACTGTTACATATATCCTGCAAGTCCTGTTGAATACCCAGCCCTTACTAGTCATGAGGTGTTAGATTAGTGGTTTAAATATGCAAAGTGAAATATAATGCCCAAGAGTTTTCTATAAAATACCTCTTTATCCCAATGATCTTTCACCAGGACACAGTGCTGGCACAACATTGCTGCTATAAGTTTGTCTGGCATAAAATAGCATCGTCCTTAAGCTTTAGAAGGAAGGCTGTAAATACAGAATTTCAGGCTCGCCCTTCCTCATTTGAGTGGCAACAGGAGATAGAATGATTTTGAGGAGATGGTTGTTGTTTTGCATGCTTTGCACATTTAGGTATCTGGCTTCTTTTGAAAGAAGTGTTGTATGTAAAAAAAGGCAAGATGAATAGCTGTATTCTCAACTGAAGTGCAAGGTCGACCAGGGTATATGTAGCTGAGTGCAAAGAGTGATGATGAGGACATAAAATAAATTGTCTAATGGAATGTATTTATGTATTTTTCACTTTTGTTTTCTGATATATCACTGGGGTTTAAGAGGTAAAGAAGGGCAGGCCTCAATCTTTCTTGCTTTCGTTGTTGTTAGGTGAAATGTATACAGAACATTAGGTAAATGTTCTTGAATGAGACTTTGGCAGCTCTCTGCTTCTATTCCATGTTTCTTTTGCAGAATAATTGTAAATTCTCTTATTGCTTAATACAGGCCTTTGCTTGCAATCAGGATGTTTCATTTAGCAGATTATAGCTCAACAGCAAGATACATATTTCCTAGAATGTGTCTGAAATGAGTCAAATGTGTAAAAATGAATCTCACATCAGGTGAATTCTACCTTCGGTTTCTTTTGGAATTCCCATGAGGATTTTCTGTCAGATGACATTATACTGCTTTACACAAAATCCTTCCTCAATTCAGGCCAAGGAGGAAGTATCAGAAGAGAAGGGAAGGTAAGAAAAGAGAAGAGAAAAGAAAAGAAAATAAGAGAGAAGAGGAAACCAAAAACTTAGCAGTTAGCCCATCATCTGTCCAAAATACTGCTTGTTATCGTGACTTCAACATTTAAAGCCTTCTTCTAATGAAAGTCTTATAAACATTCTCTAAAACTGAGATTTAACAATGTAGTAAAATATTTCTACCTAATTAGTGTTCAGATTGAAATGCAAGCTTTTTCTTATTTAGTTTCAAGTAGCTTTAAATAAAATACAACATCTGAAATACATCAGTTTGAAGGCATGATTGCCTTCGTAAGACAATACACTCATTGGTATGATAGCTGCCTAAACTTTCTGTGTTGTTTTCAGGTTTTTCCGAATAGGGTGTTTTGTGAAATAAGATGGGAGAGATGAGATGGCCATGTTCCTTCTGAGGCTTCTTTACTATTTTTTTTTTCTGGAGATAAAGCTAGGATCAGTTTATAAGTAGTAGTCTGTCAACAGAGAGCGTTGGGCCTTTGATGTGTGTTCTTCTGGTGTGTTCTGCTGCTGCATACAAATACTTTTGAGACTTTGGTGTAACTTTGTCCTTACAGGTCCTACTGCCCTTCTGGCACATGGGATAGGTTTTGGAAGCAAAGTTACAACACATCCTTTGGCCAAAGATAAAATGATGAATGGAGGTATGTAATGATTGTAATTTTCTCCCTAAACTCTTGTCAGAAAATACTTTAGCTGCACCCTTTCCATAGAGAAAAGATAATAACTTTGTACCTTATTTTGCATCTTTAAATTTCAATAATGCTTTTCTGAATATAATGAAATTTCAAGTGGACATGCTCAGACTGTGTCTTTAAGTCATTTTAGCCTGAAAATACAAGGCTGTTTAGGCATTCTCATCCTCAGCAAACTACACTTCTACTTTCTTCTTTTTCTCCCTGCCTGCAAGTACTCTTGAAACCAAACCATCTCTTGCCCTTTTGTTTCATTGCCTCAGTGGCCTCAACCCAGACAGTACTTTTTTTTTAATTCTCCCACAAATAGTGCTTTGGTGCTATGAGCAGCTAGTGGGCTGTGCTTCTTTCTTGTCCATTCAAACAATTTCTTGTGACTACTAACCAGTTTGAAAGGTGAGCAGGAGATGGCAGGGTCCTTCCAGTTTCTCGTGAGTGCATCTGGGAGGAAAAAAAAAGTTGTAAACTCATGTAGAAAAGCAATTACACTTTCAAAAGTAACTTTATGGGAACTGGCAGGTGAGTGACTGCTTCTTGCCGAGCGTGTGCAGTGAGAAGTGTGCTCGCACACGGGGCACGAGCTGCGGGAGCTTCATGCAGGGCCTTTCCCCCTGCCCAGGCGAACCCCGGGCAGCAGCAGGCTGCTCCGCAGAGCTGGGGGGCATGTGGAGGGGAAAGGGAGCCCCAGGGGGCTGCCCTGTGTGATGCTGTCATCCAGAGCCGGCCAGAGCTCAGACACGGTCAGCTCTGTCACCCAGAGCAGACGCTCCTTGGCCGCTGCGGCCCGTGGTGGTGCCCTGCAGCTGACTCGGGGGTGGCTGTGGGTGCTGCGCAGCTCGACTGACGTCCTTTCTGTTGTGTCCCCTCTCCAAGCACACTACCACTACTCCGAGAGCCGCGTGGAGAGAGACGGGAACATCCTCACCAGCCGTGGCCCGGGTACCAGCTTTGAGTTTGGGTTGGCCATTGTTGAAGTACTGATGGGGAAGGAGGTGGCTGAACAGGTGAAGGCACCTTTGATATTAAAAGACTGAAATCCTGGTCAAGGACATAGAGTAGAACTTTCTCCTTCTAGAAAAGTAGAGTTTCCTAGAAAAAGTGAAAGATGCACTATTATAAATACAGTCTAATTGTGGGTGAATTTTGTAGCTGTAATCCTTTAAACTGTAGTTTTCCTCAGCTTTACAAACCAGCAGTATTAATTCTTGGAAAAAAAAATCCTATTAGCAAACCACTTCAGCACTAAAAAGCAGTTAGCATCTGATAACTTAATTAGTTCTTGGATGACACTTAAAAATCGCATGGACAAATGTTTGCTGATTAAATAAAAACGAAGCACCCCTGCTTGTGTATTGTTTCTTTGTGTGTTTTCTCCTAACCCAGAGCTATGAAACTGTTTCACTGCTGCTAGTGATGGGTAGTGATGTCCTACTCAAATCAACTCACATCTAGAATCTCGCACAGTTCTTTTGAAGTATGACATACATGACATACAACGCAAGAAACTGCTTATGAAGTTGTAATTTAGAATTTGTTTTAAAATAATATTTACTTCATAAGGCTAGACCCCCTAGAGTGTTGCAGAACTTGTGCACCCTTTAACAATTTAACTCAAGGGCGTTCCATGGATGATAGATGGAGAGAGAAATCATGTCGGGCAAAGGTGCTGTAAAACCACTTGTGTTCACAAGGGTGAGTTTATTTCTGGAGACGCTTTAGTAGCAGGGGTGGGAGTGAAGATTCCCAGGAAGACTAGGGCCAGAATGGCTTTCAGAGCAAATCTTTCTGATTTCTAATATTAATGATAAAACTTTTCAAAAAGGATAAAAGTGAAAAGTGCTGCAAGTTTGGAAGCATGCCCAGAACTCTGCTCTGCATCTTAATGTAGTAATTTGATCAGATTTGTGAATGACCGCTTAACTTTTTGTATATTAGATAGAGTTGGTATTAAAAGCAATTTTTAGTTGCTATTAATTGACTGTGAACTATGTGGGTGATTAAATGCAGCAGAATAAGAATAAAATGATCCCCCTCCTCCCCCCAAAAGAAACCCCAAAAACCAAACTAATTTCTTCACAGAACTGACTGCCAATACTGTTTTTCAGCAGCTTTCCAGGAGGCATTACTCCATGGAACCATTATAGGCTACCTTCTGCTTTAGGGCGCTTAAAAATACTGACCTAAACTTTCTGCTAGTGCCCAAAATGCACATTGCCTCGGCCACTGGCTGGCAGCTTTGAAACGGCTCCCTGCAGAGTTGTACACAGCCGGGCCCAGCTGTGCCCAGTGCCCATCATGGCCCTGAGCAGCCTCAGCTGGGCCCTCTCAGCACCCTCCGCCCTGGAGCTCCATTTAAGCCGGGCCTTGGGCCTAGCCCTGGCTGGTAGGGTTCTGTTGTGCTCCTGAGGTCTCCTGCTCTGAGTGCGGAGCTGCCTCGTGGCTCCAGAGCTGCTGGGTCACCACCAGACTGGTGGCTGAAGCTGTTGCCTTCATGAGGTCCCTTCTGCTCCCCTCGTTCAGGTATGAGGGGGCTGTGCCCTGTGTTGGTGAGGGCGCTGCCTTGGCTTGTGCTCTGGCTGCTCCTGGTTCCTGCTTTCCTGGGCTTGTAGAGAGCCCCCTCTCTGCCCTTGCTCTGCAGACGGTGCTGCTGTGCTCGTGCTCGAAGGGTACCGGGTTTCGTGTTGTGCAACACAATTGTCTCTGGGTCTGGTCAAAGAGAAAAAAGGGGCTTCTGCTCCATAGTTCAATCAGAAGGGCTTTGATATCTAATGATCCCTCCTATAAAATACTTTATCTCCAGAACTTAAGAATGTCTGAATTGCTGTCCCTCCAGAGGTGTATACTTCGGTTGATATTTTTTCCTTTCTTGATCTTTTGTTTTTGTTTTATGGTTGTGTCTCTTAAACTATGCAGTTTCTCTGTACAGTTAAGTATCAATGAATTGCTCTGAGAAAATAACATCTAGGCCACAAGCGTGGCCTGAGAGGGGCAGCGTGGCCAGAACACCCTGACGTGCCTTCTTCAGGTCCCAGGAGATGAAGGTCTGAGCCATCTTGAGCTAGTTTCTGTGTATCACTCTTCCTTGTTGCATTGTCTCAGGTTAGAATTAGACTGCTGCCTGTGCCTGCATCTCAGGATAAAGATACGGTCCTCTAGTCAAAAGCTCGCTCAAGAAGCGATGGAGTCCTTGGCTTCTTCCAGGGACACGGAATGTGCTCTGGCAGTGCTGTTGTGGATTCCATCCAGTGCAGGGCGTTACATGACTGATAAAACCCAGAGAAGAAAATTCTAACACTTTATCCTCACTTGTGAAAATCCCTGTGACTGTCGTGTGTGTGGCAGAACGCTGTCACTAAGCCGTTTAACATGAAGCTAGGAGCTAAATACTGCTTTTCCACTGTGCTCAGGCTAACCTTTCATCTTTAAAGCTTTATGCCAGTCTTCCTTTGGCCTCCGTGTGAAACAAGAGCTTACTTGGTGTCACTTCATGACCCAAGGAGCCCACCTCGGGGTGGCTGGCTGCCCGCCTGTTACTCTTAACAGAATGACTGTTTCAGTACACTGTCTTTTCCACGTGATGAGGTATTCTGCAAAGAGCCCCTTTTTTTTTCCCCAACAAAAGCAGATCAGGTTATTTTAAACTCATGAGCAATAGAATCCATCAGGGTGTGCACTTGTGCTCTCATCTCCACCCTGAGTTGTTGGAGGCCTCTGCATTGCCACGTGCCTATCAGTGCACCGGAGTTATGCAGATTCTGCATCATAATAGCCCAGCGCCAATTCAAATTGCCCAAGCTCTAAGTACAGGGCTGTGCAAGCAGGATGCAGGAAACTTTTGCTTAAATAACTTGTCAACATGATAGATGATAATTGAAGTTGCTAAGTGCAGCCTAGTAGGGTTGGAGTCTCGGGTTTCCTCTGGGTCTTGCACAACAGCCGTGGGAAGAATGGCAAGGCAGTGCGTAATGTCACAAGGGTCTGCGCTCTGCTCACTAGTGTCTTCCTTGCACCTTGCCCTGCAGCGCTTGAAGTGCTGCAAGGCATAGACTGAGGCGGTCTTCAGTGTGGACTTCTCTGAAGCTGGTAATTGTGCACCTAAAGGCTGCTAAGCACGTGGTAGGACCCGCTGTGTGCTCCCTCTGCCTCCCAAAAGGGCATTCGGTCCTGACCTCGCCTTTGAGATGGCTGTGAGCATAAACATACTAACAAAGATGAAGACTATTCCTCTGCCACCTGAGTGTTCTGGTGAACCAGATACCATTCTTGGGACTGCAGGCTTGATCCTAGGGGCTTTGTGCATGGAGACCCTCCAGGTGTTTTAGGATGGCTCGGTGTAAAATGGTTAGCATCCTTGAATAGTGTATGGAGGGTGAGACCAAGGGAAGTCTTGATTTTTACTTATTGATTAGTTTTCCCCTCCTGGCATTTCAAAGCTGTATAGTCTGTAGCTGTTCAGAACTTTTTTTTTCTCCTGATGTATCCAGGAAAGAGTAGTGTTTAGCATTGTAATTCCTTTCTCATGGCTAACAGTTGGCTTTTAGAAGTGGCTTTCAGATGCTAACAATTTGTGGGTGACAGCCTTAATCTGCAGCAAGAAGCTGCATATTTTAACATAAACAGAGAAGCTTTTCTTCCTCTGAATCACTTTGTAAGTAAATGAATGGAGTTAATGACTCCCATGCTTCAGTGACTTGCCACTTAAAATTTGGAATGCCTAACACCTTCTCCAAAATCAACCACAAGTGGGAATCAGGGTGCACACCAATATATAAATAATACAGCACCAGTCTATGAACAATCATAGGTGTGGCTTCCATGTGTGATTCAGAAAAAAAAATAATGCGCTGTGTGGATGAAAATAGGCATTTGGGCGGGGATTATGCAAGCCCTGGATGACAGTGCAGGATGGGTGGTGGTAACATGTCTTTCAGTTTATACAAATGCTAATCACAAACTCGGCAGTCAGAGATCTCTGCAGTTGTATTCAACAAATATTAATAAGTATAATTAAACCACATATGCTAGATCTTTCAGTGCCAAGGAACTATGGGAAACTGAAACTTACCATATGTTTTCTGTTTTATGTTAATATAACCTTGAAAAACAAGTTGCATTAATCTAGTTTAAAAAAAAAATCTTCTCTGTAAGGACACACAACACAAAGTCAATGGATTAGTTAACTGATAGATAAAGTGATACATCTGGATACTTCTATGTCAGATTTTCTTCTTTAAAGTAACCTAGGCAGCACGAGTTTAACAGATACAGCTTGTAATACTGTTGAAAGTGGTTACAGGGGCCACGGTTTCTAATGATGGTTTTGGAAGGTGTAGAAGGGGGTTGGGGATTCCGGATGGCAAGGGACCACACACTCAATCTCAGGTACAATATCACAAGTTTTACTTGTATTGCACAGAAAATCAAAGACTTCCAGGGGTTGGTTAGAGAAAAAATGAGGAGACAAGTGAACTAAGCTGCCAAGTGGCCTACCAGCTGAGCCAAGCGTGGTAACGTACCTCAGTCGCCATTGAGGAGAGGGCATGAGCCTTGGTGACAGGAGGCAGCTGCCTGCGTCCCCTCGCAGTAGGGATCTTGGTCAGGCATCCGCGATACTGATGTAGCTTCTCCTCGGTCACCACTGCCAGCACCTCACTGTTGTAGGCTGTGATCAAGCAAGTCGATGTGGCAGCAATTGCACTTGTGTGTTTCCCTCCCTGCCTTCCCCCCACCATTTGGAAAGATGAAGCTTGTTTGGCCAGAGCTGCTTCTGCATTTCAAATGTCAGGTTCCCTCATCTCTTCTTTTTACATCCATCCACTCCAGACATGATGGCTTTACGTATTGCTGAATTGGTTATGTTCCACCAAGCAGGCACAAGACGAGGACCTGTGACACCCGGTCGATCAACCACTCCCGTCTGGTTGCTCAGCTCCTGCACTGTCCATCCTGCACTGTCCACTTTGTGGTTATTCAGGTGATCGCAGTGTCCAGTTCTCAATAATGCCCTGTCTGTCTCCCATTATAACGCATGTCCGGAGGGCTGCTGATGTTCTTGCAATTGCAGAGGCCCCTTTCCAATTTGGCAAGGGGCTTCTTCCCAAGAGGCAGCTCTCAGGCCCTGCCCAGGTGAGCCCAAGCTCTGAATTTTCAAACATGTGATCAGACTGTTGAGAGAACGTGTTGTGTCCTGACGTGTTTTATCACATGTCAGAGGAGGAGCAGAGAAATATCTTCTGGCCAGAACTTGCAAAGCTGCCCCCACAGCTCTCGAGCTTAATTACTCACTTGAAAAACAGCAGCTTTTGCATCACCTAAACTTCATCCCTCAAAGCACAAGAATCCCACGTTGCCTAGGAATATGCAGGAGAGGCTTCCACTTACCTTTGCCAGTGCTTGTCACCCTCCCTCCCGTGTCACCCAGTGACAACCATTCAGCTGTGGTCTTCGTACTGAATAGCAAAGAACACACAATCTGTTACCTAAATGCTACTGGTGACTCCAGAAATCTCAAGCGTTGTTGTTCTTGATGGGCCACTTATGGGATATTACAGTCTTACAGGACATTTTATTGCCAGCATAAAATTACATGCCCCAAAATACCACATACTTTAGTAAAGAGGAATTAAAATTAGATTTGTTCAATAGGAATGATCAAACACAAACACAGAAATCTTAATTTTAATTGCATGGAAACTGAATTCCACATTTGTTTCACATTTAACATTTTTCACTTTAAATTTCCTAGTAAATGCAAATACATAATTGTATAATTACCCAATAAAGCAAAAAACAAACAAAAATGTAACATAAATAGTATACTTTAACTTTATTAAACTCAAAACATGACAATATTCAAAATACAAAGTGAATTATTTTTAATCAATACTGTACACAATGCAGAAATCAGTGCATTTCTAGAGCATGTATTTCACCTTCATTTAGTTTGTACTAACACAAATAAAAATTAAGCTTTAAAATAGCTCAAACATCTCATCCAGCAGTTTAAACTGTAAACAGCTTGTTTATATATGTTAGGAGGAACATATTTAACTTCTGTACCTCCGTTAATGAG
>JAVCKT010021030.1:25615-52500 GCA_032273925.1 Rhynchotus rufescens
TGGATGATATGCTGGTATTTTTACATGCAGGACTATGACAGTCTCTCACTGTAGTCCTTTCAAATGGGCGCTTTATGGGCACTTTAGTGAGGGAATTGTTGAGACTAGACTAAAAGCCAGTGCAGAAGGTGGTCTATGAATAAACCTTGCATCATGAAAAAATGCCTACCTTTGCTTATATACTGACCTTCAAAAATCAGTTGTCATATTCCTCTTACATATTCACAAAAGAAACCCCCCGCCTCCCCCCCGCCAAAAAAAAACCAGCCTCTACCTCAAGCAGAATCAAAATACACACAGTAGAAGTTAAAGTCTGTATGATCATTATATAGGTTAATTTCATATATCTTATTCAGGTGCTTATCTTGTGTCCTGGTTTATGGTACCTGACAGAGTGGATCCGCATATGTATCTTAAGATGAAGAAGTCTGTGCACTATTCTGTTAGCAGAGTGATGCAGGTATTAATAGAATGTAAACAAAAATAACAAATGAAAATCTTAATTGCCTGGAGTTTTGAAGATTCTCATCTTGAAGCAAGAGAAGTCAGCTGGCACAGCTGTTGATTTAAGAGGAGTCATAAGACATACAGAACTCGTCACAGTCACTACTCATGGAACTGATGGTAAAGCACAATGTATAGTGTAGCACTTGGAAGTTCATGTGCTGATTGGAAAGCTGTATTGCCCAGATTACAAGTAGTTGCACCTTATATTTTTTTTCCTGTTTTTTTCTGTGCAGGGGGATATTGCACCGTCTGAAGTACTGTGGGTCACAGAAAGATGGGCAGTTTTGCCAGGAAGTTTTTGGCTTTGCAGAAACCATGAGTTTGTGCGTAGCGCACACCTATGGGTCAGCAGTGCAGCCCTTTGGATTAGAATGACAACAGTAGGCTACTGTGTAGATCTGATGAGGAAATTCAGGCTTATACAGGGACCATTACTCAGTCTTTGTATGAATTCATCCTAGTACAAGACTAAAGCAATTGGATAACTTTAATTTGCCTCTTCAGTCATCTACAGAAACTGACAGAGATAGCAAATCTTTTATGCTTCAGGCATATGGAAGTGGTTTGTGATGCAAACGACTATCTAACTTGGAAGTGCTGAATGTCTTTTGTGAGCTCTCATCTGTGTACCTTGATTGCATCTCTGTCTGGATGGTACAGATGCCAGAAGTTTTTCATGGATTTGAAAAGCAGGCAAAGAGAGACTGATGAAAGAAAAGTCCATTAAGGCTATAGAGACAGTGTCTTATATCAGACTGCTGGAAGCTGGGAAAGGATATTGCCCTGTGCTCTAAACATGTGGCTTTGTTTTGTTTTGTTTTTCTCATGCTAGAGGCAGATTGGGTTATATGGACCTTGAGTCCATATTTGAGTCAGTATGGCTATTCTTAGTGTATTGGCTATTCTTATGTATGGCTATTCTTAGGGTATGTCTGCATCTTGCTCTTGCTTTCATATTTCAGTCAGACTTGTCCATAGTTTTCTGCCTGTGAAGACTAAGGACAGAGTGATTTAATTGTGCTCATAAGATCCAGCTCAGATCCCTCTGGAAACACACATACGTGTCCCGAGTCCTTCAAGGAAAGGACTGTGCTGTTCCTTCGTTTTGAAGTCAGTTCAGAAGGTGACAGCATTAGGAGAGAACAAAATTGTTCTGCTGTCAGGGTTCACTGTGGCTGTAAATGAGGAATACATGCTTACTTCACTGGTCAGATTTGTAGGAGTGCAGCTACATTAGGCAGATACAGGGCAGAATGAGTGTGTTGCATTTCCAGTTTAGCCAGAAGACCCACATAAGGGAGGAAACTCATGGGTCAGTAAAGGAAGGCTAAATTAGAGGTTAGTATATGCGAGTGTCTAGACAGCCAATACAGACATACTGCAAAAGTCAGTCTGTCAGGGAGTGGAGAGTCAAGATTAAAAAGCCATTTCAAAGGCATGCTGCCTCTATGGGGTAATCATGTGCTCAGACTTTTTCAGCACATAAGCATAAGCTGAGTGAGGGAAGAGATCAAAAAAGGACACAAAGATTGACACAGATTTTGCAACAGCCTAGACCAGATAACTTGATAAATTAAAAATAGCTTCTTGTTCACACTTGTGTTTCCCAGAAATGGCCGCAGCAGCATCATTTTTTTTTCCGTCCATCCTGTAGTATTTGAATGTTTCGCAGGAATGTTACTGCTGATACAGATATTTTGGGCATTGCTCCCAGGCAGAGTTCATTCTTGATTTTAGCCAGGTAAGCTGGTCACCAGATAGCCTAGCTTCATGACTGTAATACCCTAGGGGAATATTCTCCCTGGGATTTGCTTAGTCTGTATTAGACTAGCCCAAACAAAGGATGCTTTTAGGGCAGTGTTGAGACTTTCCAGTGACAGATGTTAGCAAGACTAGTAGAAACAGAGGAGCTGACTCAAGTCCTTGTTTAACTGCCTTGTTGTTTCTCATCTATTGCTTTATAGAATAAGAGGGCTTGCCGTCAGCTCATCAGTTCAGTGTGTGTTTTTATGCCCTTTAGGCATGGGATTTCACGGAAGTGTTGTGTTTTGCTTAATGGCAGTCTGGGGGAAGTTCCTGGAGTCTACCCACCTGTACTGTCAGGGTCCATATCACAGCTGAAATCCCTCTTTTGTCCTTTCGAAACATATATTCTGCTGCCTTGTTCTGTCATCTTTGTTTTACCGTTCTACTTCACTGTTTTTTTTTCCAGGGGGTGTTTTCTGCCATGCTGATCTCACTGCATATGTGGATGCCATCCCAGTATGTAATCTAAAACCATGAACGTACAACCTTGGGATGTATGAGCACAGTATTTTGCAGTTGGTCGTAGGCTTGTGGTTACTGTGCTTCAGAACTGAGCTGTTATACTCCGTCTTGTAAGTTGACATTCCTAAATGGACAAGGTTAGCTCGCATCTGAAATGTGCAAAAGATTGTATAGATAGAGCTGTAGCATTTCTTATGTTTGGGGTTTCCACGGTTTTCCTCCTTGCAATGGATGTTTCTGATAGAGGGGTGTGTAAACTGGTTCTTGCACAAATCATTTACTTATAGAATATCATCCATGGGTGTGGCTGAGGATCTGTACAAAATAAATAGTAGGTAAAACTGATGCTTGATTTGAGGGGCAAATCCAACTGAGGGTTTCTTTGAATGACTAAGTATCAGAGTTTTTATGATATCTTTGATTTTCACTGTTTTATTTAACTTCTTTAAATCAGGTGCTTTGCCGATAAACAGCACCTAATTATTCATCGACTTTCTCTGAGTACTGTAGTTAAATATGTAACTTTAGTTTTGGGACATTTGAGTTTTCTACGTGGATTTGCTGTAATGACATTGAGCTGTTGAACTTAGGTGCTGTGAATTAAGTATGCTTGAACTGAATTTGCTGTTGAGCTTAAAACAGAGGAAGGAAAGAAGCATGTACGTGTGGAAAGTATTTTGGTTGTGGAGTTGGAAGTAGCTCTGCAGAAAGGTAAGTGGGGTGAGGCCCAGGGTAGCAAGGTTGCAAACATGTGGCTTGTGGCACAGCTAAGAGCAGCGTTTGGCAGTCCAGAAGTTGCTCTAGTCTTGAGACCAGACTCCCTTCTTCAGTCAGCACTGTCAGTACGACTTTGGGACCTAGATTTCATCGTGGAAAGATCTCTTCCTTTCACACTGCTAAGAGTCTTTGGAGATTGAGAACAGAGCTACTCGACATGGGTAAGCCAGTAGAGCACATTGCAGTTTGTGCAGCAAATTTGCCTGGCCCTCGGGAAGTGAAAAATTTGCCAGGCAAGAAGGATACAAGAAGGGCCTTGGTATCAAAATTAATCTCCGTTTCTGTCGCGGGATCATTTTCTCTGCTTTGTTATCCCTCTGTCCTCTGTGTTTCCTCTTTTTTTTTGCCACTCCTTTGTGCTCATAAATACAGGAAGAATAATATTTCTCTGTAATTTAGCACTAAGGAATCCTATTCCAGATAAAGTTTAACATTTCCAGGAAGTCATAGATACTTCTCTTTAAAACATAATGAGTTTGTCTTTGTTTTCTCCTTCTCTAATTGGCACTTTCAATTCTAATAAACCAACACCCACAAACTATGCAGCCACATGATCTTTTCAGTTAATACAAATCGTCATTTCCAGTCCAATAGACTCTGTTAATTGTGCAAATCTGCAACACACCCATAAAGCACCTATCTTAGTTTGTTATGCAATGATGAATCATGAAGGAGATGTGGGGTGTAATTAAATACAATGATGTAAAGATAGTAGTATGAAGCCAAAATCAAAGTGTAAGTGATAATCATCTGTATTAAATGTTTGTTTCTGCATGTTGTTTTCAGAAATTACTTAAATGATAAGTTATCTGGCAGCTGTACACATGCCTGGCATATGTTTTGACAAGTTAAAAAATGACCTGCAAATCTGTAAGCAAGCTGAGTAAAGTCTGCTATCAAAATAGTCTTGTGGAGAAGCAAAGGTATGTGACTCAGTGGCAGACTTGGCACACAGGCTCTTTGTAATCCTGGTGTGATCTCACAAGTTTTCTGGTCTTCCTGGAAACACTAGTTTCAAAACAAGGCCGTCTTTTTTTTTAATTATTTATTTATTCATTTTTTTTTTTTAATTTATGCTGTGATACGATTTCGAGTAATTCATGTCTTATCTTCAAGATACTATAGCATGCCCTGACTCCAGTGTGGAAAATTGGTGGCTGTATATTGATTGAGAACTTTGGTGTTATCTGGGGGGCAGCTATTCTGATGATGGGGATATTTTTTTTCTCTTCAGTCCTCTTGTTACAGCTTCACCATTAAGATCTGCATACAGAAGTGCACACACAGAGTGGTGGGTGTGCGTGCACACATGGTACTTTAGCCCCCAGTTATTTTTTAAGCACTTTCCCAGGCTGCTCACCATCTATGAGAGCATTTGCTTGCGTATTTACTTGTTCTAAACACAAAACAAGTGCCAAGGATGACCTCTGGTACATTCTTGATAAACACGTGAAGAATTGCTCTCCTTCTCCATCCGGATGGTGTTGTGTTCCGGTGCAGTAGCTGAGAGCTCTTCATGTGCGTTGTCTCCTGATGTCAGCAGGCTGCCTCCCAGGTCTTTCAGCAGAAAACAAAGGTATTTGAGAAGCACTTGTAATGAAAGTAATATCTGTTCAGAATCAACAGGATGTTCTTTTTTGATGTTTTTGGAGTGTTGTGCCAGTGCTGAAGAAAAATTGTTTAAAATTGACTTTTCTGTCTCTGTGGATTGAACTATAATTGAGAGATTTTTATGTGAGAATGAACATGTAATATATAATTAAAGTAACAAAAACCCTGTATGAAGGTATCAGTGAGTATGTCCAAACCTGGTCCTGTAGTTTCTGGTTACGGATCTATTGTCTGTGAGTTTATCGAGCTCCGTTTTGAGAGTGTTTAGCCTGGCTACCTCTACAGTCACTGGTGGGCAGACCCAGGCCATTTTCTTATCACTTGGGAAAGTGCTTTCTTTTATCACCCTCAGTGCGATTAGCTGCTAGTTTCAGCAAGAGCCCTCACTTCTAGTACTGCTGTGTCTAGCAAATAACCACACCTGGTGAAGATTGCACATCCAGCTCATTTGATGAGATTTGTAAAACCTCGCTCAGAACCCTTGCAGCCTGCTGCAGCCTTCCGCCAGCCTCTCCAGCCTCTCGTACGGCTCTGTCCCCTTCATGATTGTAGCTCCCTTTCTCGTTGCCTTCCTTACCCGCACAGTGTCCCCCGTGGTGCAGAGAGCGGAGCCACGCGTGGTGCTCAGACACGGGCTCCCCAAGGCTTAAACAGCTCCACCCTGTCTGCCGTGCCCGGTCCTTCCTGGAGAGGCCTGACATGTTGTTGGCTGCTTTTGGCTCCTGCCACATGGTGAGCTGTTGATTTTGGAGTGCTGTCACGTATGACTTGGAAATCTCCTTTCTGAGGTTTAATACTCAGTTCTGAATTTAGCACTGCATAGGCTTGGCTTAACATTCCCTTTCCCAAAATACACTAGCGTGTGTTATTTGCACTGAAGCTCCTCTGCTTCTTAAAGCAAGTAAGGGTCATAGGAGCCGTTTTCCTTGAAATGTAAGGGAAATGTCTTTAAAATGTGTCCACAGTTCGTGCTAGGCTTATGTGCTTAGGTAGCTTGGCTCTAACAGAAATCCATCTGAGAGATGGAAACATCTGTTGTTTGTTTGTGGTGACTGCGCTATTCATTGGGGAAAAAAAGGCTAATTGACTTACATTTTAAGTTTCCTGTAGACATATTCAGTCTAAGGAAAGATGGCTGAGGAATAAAAGTGTGTGCTTGTTTTAGGAGAAGCATGCAGTGAATTTATTTTGAAGTATTTTGTACAACTTTCATGACTCACTGCAGCGGTTATTGTGGCAGTTGTTTGTTGGTGTCGGGCTTTTTGGTTCTTTCGTGGCTTTGTTTTGTTCTGTTTGTTTCCCTGAGATTTTCCTGGTGGTTGTTGAGGATATTCTTCCCGCATTTAGGCTCGGAGATCCTTACAGCAGTCAGTATCGTGAGTCAGCTGCAGGTTAGTTTGAAAGCAAACAAATGGCACACAGGGCGAGCCTGACGTGCGCTCCCATGCTTGGTCAGATACTCCTCGAAGGCCAGCCCTTGTTTGCCTAACCAAAGATTGGATGTTTCACCGTGTAGTCCAGCTGGTGGTAGAAGGGTGGATGTCTCTGGGCAGTTGGTGTTTCCAGGCGGATGGTCAAGGTGCTCCTTGGAGGGCACAGGGCGATTCCTGCTGGGCTCCAGGACCTAGTCCAGAAGCCCTTGTGTGTTGGTGTCCAAGGGAGGAGGAGTGACTGGAGCAGGTAACCAGCTGTGAACCTGTTCTTCATGGTGCTGCTAGAGCTGACTGCTGCATGCATAACCGGGGATGGACAGAAGGTGGAGGATACGCCTAAGGAGCATCACTTTCCCCCATTTCTTCTGTGTTTTCCTTTCATAACTTGCAGTGCACAGAGCAGAATAAAGCATCGTGGATTATGTAAAAATTGTACTGTAATAATAAAATTTCCAGTAAAGCATTAGAACACATTACCGGGTGAGAATAAAATGGGTCTTGAGTAGGAAGCCTCACTAGGATATTTAAGGACTCCTGAGGATCCTGCCTCCCCTCTCCTTTTTCATGTGGAACAGCTGTGCTATACCTGACTTTTCCTAGTGCTCCCCAGTGCGTGCTTTCAAATTGCTGCGGACAGTAGGAGACATCAGATTCCAGCCTAGAGAAGAGATGTTCTTTTAAGCATCACTGCTTTCCTGTGAGGAGTGTGAATAGGCAAAACCTCCATCTGTAAGTCTAATTGGTCTGTATTTCATTTCAGTCCCTGATGGTTGGGCCAGACAAGTGAGCAGGGATTTATAACCTGCCTCAAAGCTCCAGGATGTGATTCTCCAGGGTATGGGATATGCAGATGCCAGTTTGCTTTTATAGAAATGAAGATGCCTAATGGTTTTCTATGGCACTCAAATTATGTTAAGCATATTTAACCACTTGAATTTACAGTTTCTTGTAAATTATGTAAACTAACTCATCGCCGTCCGTGCTGGAGAAGCTGGAGCAGCTTGAATGTAAATTAGGTTCTGGTAGCTAGTGTTTATTTTGTAAGAAAGATATCAACGGTGTTATGTGGCAAGCAAGTGAAAAGGAAGAAATATCATGAGAGTCTTTATTTCTTGATGTCAAAGTGAAAGGCCTGGCTTGATAATTCAGCTTGATAGCTGAGTAACCCTGAGTCACTTGATATAAGACCTGACTGCTGAAGTCAGAGTTAAGCTAGCTGGGATATCCCGTTCAGTAATCCCTTTTTGGCTGTAAAGCTGAACTGTTTTTCTCCTTGGGTGGCGGGGAGGGAGCAGCCTGTCAGCGTTTTCCCCGTGCTAATAAGAATACACGTGGCCTTGCTTTGGAGCTGACTGGTGCGGCTGTTGGCACCTCTCGTCCGCCTGAATTTCGGCGGTGGGGAGAGAGGAGATGGGCACGTGCCAGCGGAGTCATGATGGTGACAGCATTGCCTTATAGCAGGAGTTGTGGCTTCATCCACATTGCTTTGTCAAGTAGTCTGCAGAGGGGCATCAGAAGCAAATTAATTGGTGGTTCGCAGTGTCTGCTTAGGAGAGGTTCTTGGGATCCCGGCTCATGAGTGATGTGCCGGGGAAGAGAGAAAGGCAGAGGCTCCAGTGCTTCTTTGGATGCTCTTTCCTGCAGAGGGGGAAGGGTCTGAGATCCTCCATGTCATGCTGATGAATTCAAGGTGAAGGGGTGACATGGGATCATCCTTCATAGGGGTCCTGCAGGTCTCCTTAGAGCAGGAGGATTTAGGGAGTCTAATGGTGGGAGAATGAGGAGAAGAAGAAGTGCTAGAAGGATTTCTGAGCAAAAAGCAGCAAGCTGTTTTAAACGTAGGATATGGCATGGCAGAGGTGAAAAATAAAGGGTTTATGAAAAGAATGAGGAGACAAGTAAGAAAGAACAGGGTCTGACAGAGGAATATGCACTTGGCATGGCAGCCTCCGGGGGTGTTGGGGAGACTGAATGCTTCCAAGGAGCAGCCCAGCATCTGATTGAGAGTTTGTCAGGGATTGCAGTATCAGTGCTGCAAACCATTAATATTAGCTGTGTTCCCCTGTGGGGGAGAGGGAAAAGCTGTCTATGCTGTTTGCTTGCTTTTTTTTGTCCCTAAGATGTCAAAAGAGAGATGCGTTCTAGCAGCATGGCAGGGGAAGGGTTAAGCAGAGGCACTGCAGCTAGTGTCAGCCTCACCTGGGCCTCTGGCCAGCAAAGCCAGTATTTCAGGTCAGGCAGGATTCAGAAGAGAACAGCCTTCCTCTTAAATATGTTAGACCTGGCTGCTGCCTTTGAAGAAACTCAACAGGAAAACAGGGATAAGAGACAAGTCATTTGCACTGCTGCATTTTTTTTTTCCTTCCTTCTATGGAAACAGTGAAAATGCAGTTGTGTTTTAGCTGCATCATCTGAACAGGGAACATCATGCCACATATTCTCTGAGACAGCCATAGGTTTTGAGTGGTGCCCAAGTGCCAGGCTGTAAGCAGCGTTGGAGGAGCCCGGCTGGCTCCTGGGAAGGGCCGGCTGTGCCCGCAGGGAAAGCCTGCGGGTGCTCTGTGCTGTTAAACACCCAGCTCCCTGCTCAAAATGTTTGCCCAGCGATGACTCGCCCAAGGAAGGCTACCTGTGATGAGCAATTCTTACTTTTATTTGGCTAGGCTCTTTCAGTGCTGTATTTAATACACCGGTCACCATTACCTCTAGGCAGTAGAATTCCTAGAAAAAATTCTTTCAGGGCAAGTAAGTCCTCATGGGCGGAATGGGATGCAGGACACAAGTCAGCAATTACTGAGCTATGTTCTGACCCCCTTAGCTTCTTATCTACTGTTTCATGATGGATTTCTATGGAGCCTACGTTGCAGAGTTCTCCAAGTATTAGCACTTCCACATGTGATCTTGTCAGCTCTTTTCTTGCCATCACCTGCTGACTGTTTTTTTCAGACGATTACTTTTCCCTGCTTGTAAAACTTAATGGCTCGGCCACGTGCAAAGATTACAGAGCTGTGGGAGTTGGACCTTTGAGGAGCCGTGTCCCGAGCCTGCTGGCAGGGATTGTTCCATGGCAGAGAGGCCCTTGAAGCCAGGAGGACCATGGTGACCCTGAGTTCAGTGGCTCTTGTTTGCCTCGTTAGCTCAAAGTCATAGGAACTTCGGATAGGAAGAAAACTTGATAGCCAAGTTAGCTTCTTTTATGAGGAAAATTGTTTCCTTCTTATTAGATGAACTCTTGCTTGCTTGTCCCGAATACCTGTTTCTCTGTTGCTAATGGCCGTGGAGATGCTGCCTCCTGTCCTTAGGCAGTGACTGACATTTTTCATGACAGTGCTGATAGGAATTTAGTGCAGTTGTTTGTATTGAGCTCATCACACAACCCCTGGAGTTGCCACAGCAGGCAGCCTAAGTTTTCTTTGTGGCTTCCCTTTGCTTTAAGAAATGTGTCTAATTCAGAAATGTCATCCTTACCTTGCAACCTCTCTTGTGGTCAGTCTCTCTCAGAACTGGTAAGGTGATTTCTGTAGCTCCAACCTCTGCTTGCTTAATCCAGAGTGTCCTGCAGTAGCTATAGCAGGTGATGCAAAAAAAAGTTGGAATGCTGAGAGGGAAAGTTGGAATGCTCCCTAACTCCCAGAGGCTCTGAGGATAAATCCGTTCTGTGTCTTACTGGCAAAAGAGCCAAAGGGGGAGCTAATAAATACAGCCCTGTATGTCCCAATCAGAGGGGAATTTGTTGCTCATCTGTTTTCTGTTCTCCCTTGTTAGTCTGCCTCCGTATTCCTGTAGCAAATACCGAGTATCAGCACTGTGCAGGGACTGCAGCTTTGCTCATGTGTGGCTGACAAGATATTGCAATCCAGATGTCCCTGCTCGTCTGCAAAGAGCTACAAAGCTCCTTCCTGCAGTGAGGGTCAGTTAAAATTTATTTAGCAAATGAAATTGCTTTCTAGCAAGTAGGAAACGGCTTGCTTTAAGGGACTGAGTTTTATTTCAATTTGTATTTGGTCATTGTTCGTTTAAGCTGTAGTTCCCAAAGGCAGAGATGGGCATTCCTTCTGCAGCCTGGCTTAAACAGTGCCCTGCACATGGTGCCTGCTTGGAGACGTCACCTGCCTTGCACCTGACTCCTTTCTCTGTGTGGAAAGTAAACAAAGTAAAACCCAAACTGAGCCTCCCTTTTCTAAACCTCACCAGTGATACATTAATTTAAATCTTGACCAAGTCTGTATTAGACGGCAATTAAATGTAATAGGAGATCCTTCCCTGTAAGGTTCTTAAAAATAAATGAAATTTGTAAATTTGCCTGTATCATATGCCCTGCATTTCTAGAGACCTGGCTTTCCTAGAGTCCCTGGCACATGTCTCTAGGGTATCTTTAGTTCTTATTTTAAGTGAGTTAGAAGCTTTAAAAGAGTTAATTTGGCAGTTCCTGCAGGGTGAGGACCTTAGAAGACAAACTGGTGGATTGTGTGCCTTCGACACAACAGCCAGGTGTTAGAGGTGCAAGTTGCTTGAAGGAGGGGCTTTCAGAAGCATCTCCCAAGACAGCAGGTGTTGAGGGTTTGGTGTTTATTTATTTTTATTTATTTTTTTTTAACAGAAGCACTGACAAAGCCGCAGAAAGCTACATTCTTGGAAATGCGGTATTTGTGATTCAGCAGATTTAGCCAGACCATTGCTCTGCATGTTTAAAGTAGTGTCCTTTAGGGGCTTGTTTGTAGACGCGGCAGGAAGGAAAACCAGGTTAAAGCTTGTGGGGGGGAAAAAAAAAAAAAGGTGTTGTGTTTTGTCTTTGTATCAGTTTTTGCCTTTGCTGCCCAGGTGTTTGGGTGGGGAGAGAGAATTCCCTGTTAACTGTTATTAGGATCAAGGTGCTGCATAGGTGCGGGAATCAGGTAATCATGGGCAGGGCACCTTGTCAACTAGTCAATCATTTGCAGTGCCAGTTTTTAACGTGCGAATGCTTGAAGCCTCTGGTTATTCCTTAAAGGAAGGGGTGACTTTTTCCTCTTTAGTGAAGTTATAGCAAAGCTAATGGAGAGGAGCACTGCTAATACACTTCCAGCAAAGGGGTGGGACCAGTAGATCAAGTGACTGTTAAGCACCCACCTGCCTGAAGAGTGGGAGGAAAAACTGAGCTGGGCTCTGGTTTGGCTCATCCTCTGAGCTCACTTCCTTATGCAGCTAATTAGAGGCACACTTGCAGCAGTTTGAGTCTAGCTGGAAACAAGGAAGGTATACAGGCAAGGAAAGCCTAACCTAATCCTGAAGCATTTCTGAACAATTTTGTGTTAGGCTTTTGACACTAGTGCAGGAAATGCCTGAGGCGAGGTGAGTCGCCTTCTGGGCTTTCCCTTTTGCATTTGCAGTTCTGTGTTTAAAATAAGCGGTAGATGGTGTTTTAAAGCCTTTTAAAGAGGCAAAGTTACCAGGAAATTAGTTTGATTGACGTGTAGATAATTGAGAATCAGCTGCCTCTCCATGTTTCTGCTGCCTCAGTGAAGCTGCAGGCTGGTTTTTCAGAGGGGTCGTTTTCGTTTAAAGTAGTGTACAGATAGTACAGATACAGTGTACAGTAGTGTACAGATAGATAGCCATTGTTACCGGGAAGGGCAGGTTCTAGAAATGGTAATCCAAGGCTGTATGTAGATGCACTGGAGCTATAATCCATAAACTAGATTAAAGGGGCACTGCCTTTGTTCTGCTCTTGTGGCAGTGTCATGCAAGAGTGTTAACCCAGCGTGAATGTGAACGGGCTCGGAGGGAAGTTCTGTTGGACCGCTTGGCCTGGAAGAGCAATTCGTTTCTGTTGTGGCCTGTGGTATATGTTAACAGTCTTTGTTTGTTTGTTTTTCCTCTGGATTTCTGCAGATTTTCTGAGGCTGCTCTTCACTCTCCTCCTGGAAGCAGAGTTGGTGGGATGGGAGGTGCAGAGTGAAGCACTGTGTGTATCCAAGTAAAAAGGGAGCGCGGTGCAAGTGAGTGGACTCCGCGAGCAGTGCAGATCCCTCCTGGAGGGAAGGCCAGGCCAGCTCCGGTCTCTAGCACCGCGCAGTGGTGTGCAGGGCTCGCCGTGTCTGCGCTGCCCCGGCTCCTCCTGTGCTGATTCACTGTGAACCCAGCGCTCTGGGCTGCTGGCTGCATCCAAGGCACAATCCTAGGAGGCGGCTCTTCTAGAATCCGGTTCGTGACTGTGGAGCTGATTGACAAGGTGCTTGGAACTTTTTTTGGTCATAATCTGTGCTGTGTCACATGGTTTGCTTTCACTTCAGTTTGCCTGCAGCAAACATGCTGATTGGGGCCATAAAGCTACATTTTAGAATCACTGTTAGTCTCTCATAGGTAGCTGTAACTGGAACAGCTGTTTTTTAAAACAGACATTCTCTGGTGATTCATGCGCAAAAGAAACCTAACTTGGCTAACAGATGTTATCAAATGGTAGGTTTTATCAGGTGTGTCACAGTTTGCTGCCCTCGCATTGTGGTTACTAAAGATGAGTAAAGATACTCTAATGAATGTCATATGTGAATTAGAACAGCAGGATAAACCTAGATCCCACAAATATCAGAATTTAGGGCTTTATGTTCTTACTCTGTGATTCATAACCCTCTTTTTTATGATCTGAAAATTTGTTTGTGAATCATTCATAAATAGTTTTATTCTGAGTTGGTCCAGACAGGATCACATTGGCCCCATGATGGCTTCTGACACATGGGTCAAACTTCTATTTCCTAGTAAGACAAAATAATCCCCATATGGAGACTGCTAGATAGTCTGTTTCATACTCATGCCCATGTCCGTTCTGGGAATGCATGAATAATGAAACGAATTGCTCAGCATATGCTGTACTACAAATGAGGAACAGATTTTAATTCCAAATTCCTTCTATGTGTTATTATGGACCACCTACTTTACGGCATTTTATGGATCATTAAGACTGAAGAGGAATCAAGTTCTTGGAAAGATGCAGCTTGCTTTTCAGTTGCTTAGAATGTGCTTTGTGGAAAATGACTGCTGCACATGCCTGTAAGCTGCGTGCTGTTTGGGTGACATTCAATCTGTGGCAGTACTGAGCCAGAAAGCAGTTAAAGCGTTTTGAAACCAAATATTCCTTTATTAGTACCCAGATAAGTTCCTGATAGGGAAGTTAAAAAAGAATAAATAAATAAATAAGCACAAGCTGATAAAGTGCTTAAAGACCTTTACAGGCCGATAAAATGTTTTAACATTTTGCTATGTTCTTCCCTGTTATCAAATAGTTCATTATTTATTTTTTTAATGAGTGTTTGTGCTGGAATGTGTGGGTTTTGCCAGTGTGTGGTTTTTACTTACTGTCAGAGCATCAGTAATCTCTTACTAGAATTAAGGCACATGGCAATAGGCTGTTGGAAATATTGGCACTAAAGCAAGTATGGATTTGTCTTGGATACCCCAGCCTTGCCTCACCTGTCCCCTCCTTGAGGTGTCTCCGTAACTATAATAAATTAAACTATATCCGTGTCACAAAGCATTCATAGAAATAGTTCTGATATCACAGGAATGCTACCAATAGGAAGATTGTAGGATTCATTTAGAGTCAGAAGTACAAGTCATTTCCGAGGTCTTCGACTGCTCCTTAGACAAGCAGCTGTGTGATTTCTAAATAGCTGCTGGTGAATCATCTGGAGGACGGCAAAGGAGTATGAAGGACTATGTGTGACACTCATTTTTGTGCCAACACCATTTCTTTTTTTCAGTCTGTGATGGGATGTTAGTGAATCATAACATAATGAAGGAAGAGTGCTTGCATGGACATGTGCAGAAGCTCTGGGATTTGAGGAAGGACATATTAAAAGTGGCATAAAACATGGAAAGGTGACTGTGGAAGGGCATTTAACAGGCAAGTTGCTTGGAGTACAGAGTCTCAGCTTCAGGGAAATCTGTAGCAGTGTAGGGAGAAGCTCAGATAGAGAATTGTCATGTTACAGAATGAATCCTGAAGAGCGGCGTGAAACAAGATGTGGAAAGTGGAACAAATGCAGAAATCACGTGGGGGTTTTTGACTGCATCTCATGTGTCAAACTCCATTTTTTCCAGGGAGTTTGTTGGAAGAACAATTTTTGAATCATTCCATAGAAATATAGCCCTCTTATGGGTCGCATGCATTGCTTCCTTCTGTTATTTTAAGCTTCTCAATTACTTGGATGAAAGCTGCTAAAGTGAATTAAATAACTGCCTAAAAAGCTCTTTTGTGAAAGCACTGAGGTGAGTGATATACTTTAAAATGAGCGAGTAGTTGGCTGTGTAGATATTCAGGCTTTTACAGAATGCAAGACACTTTGCAAAGAGAAAGAGTACAGAGCAATTATATGTCGACTAATGAATGCAATGTTAGGTAGGACTAATGAATTACTAGACTGAGCAGTGATTTATGCCTCATCTCATGAAGCAGCAAGTGAGTCCTTGCTGACCAGGCTGCCATCAAACAGAAGAGGAGTGGTTGGCATCTGCTCCTTGAAACAGGTTGATGGTTAATGTTGATGCCTTTGGTTTTTGTTTGCTTTTAATCCTTTTCCATATTAATATTTCTTCCCTTAAATGATTGACTTGCTATTCTGGCCTCAATGATTTCACATCTGACCGTGATTTTACTTTTTGTTACCTTGCATGGCTTTAACATGTATTCTTTCTCACATTTAACAGCAGTCTTCTCAGCACCACAAAGCTGAGGCTGCTTTCACATGCTGTGTTAAGTGAGGCTTTGGATCACGCTTGAACTGCTCTGCTTGTGGTTACGAAGGATGGAAGGATAATGTCCACACTAAATGCTCTGTTGTGATGTGATTTGCACTGCAGAAATGGATATGAGATCGGTGCTGTCCACAAAATGTAGTTAATACTTGGTTTGTTTGGTTGCTGATGAGCATTCTCAAACTTCCCTTCTGAAGCAAGCCCGAAGTTGAGGAGCCGGTGTCCTCATGAGGCACAGCCCTTCTATGTCACTGAGGCTCTTCTCCATGACTTTTACTTGCTTGTTTGTGTGAAGTCATTTCTGTTTACGTGGTGCCACTGATGAGTAATGATTCACCCTGAAAAGCTATTTATGCTAGAATATGAATATGTACAGCCAGATGAATAAAACTGAGTACACGGAAGTATGTAAAACAGAAGGCTTGACCTTCTGATTTTAGCTAAGAGACTGAGTTGCGTCTGAAGAGATTCAGTTGCATCTCACACTTAAGTTACCTAGCAGATTCCCTATATCCCAGTTGCTTTGGCTGATGGATTTATTTATTTTTATTCTGCCATACTCTTTTTTGAGTAAATTGGGAGAAAAATTTAATTTATTTTTTCATGGTGTCCATGATCAGTATGTCCAAAATGTACATTTGAAATCCTTTTGGATTTAGTTAGTGCCATTTTACATAATAGGAGAATTGCAAATGTATTAAAGTAATAAACCTTTCTAGATCTCAGTATCCCATTTTGTAAAATGTGATTTGGTGGAACCAAAATACCTGAATATTGTCCAAGTGCTGCTATCAGCTGTACAGCTGTAATTTTAAAATCTGCCTTCTTTAAAAGGTCAGTCTTTCAGAGTAATTTCAAAAGATTCATTTTTATCCATTAACAAGGCTTAGTGAAGAAATGTTACCATAGTTCCTCTATATAGTCGTGATAGAATTCTCTTAGCCTCCTAACATCTCCTTTAGGATACAAAAGGAGACCAGAAGGATTGCTGGAGTGTTTGATTTATTACCTGGTGTGTCTGGGAGAAAGGAGAAGTAGTGGGGAGTGAGGAGAGGGGAAAAATAAAAAATAGAGTAGATTCCAGTAGTCTCCCACTGGAGTCTTGGCTTGAGGTGAACAGAGGAGTAACAAAGCTCATTGCCCTGCACTGGGGCCCCGCTAACCTTCCCCTTCCTGTTGAGTGGTGAAACAAAAAAGCAAACATTTAACGGGATGTGGCAGCCCGAGACAATGATCCCTATTGTAGGAGGAACACCAGCCCCTTCTTTCTCTGCATAAATTCTCTGTCCTGGCAAGGCTAATAGTGCTGCAGTGGAAGTACGCCAAGCCTTTCACTGGGCAAAACCCAAGGGTAAGCAGCTAAGCAAGGTTAAGCCAGTGGTGTGCTTGCTTGGTCCCTGGAATTATCCCGTATCTAGCAGCCCTGTTGAAGTCCTTTACCAGCTCTTAATGGTTTAAAATTGACCTACAATTTCTAGAGCAAGGCAAAAATATACATATGTAGTCTGGATTGCATCCAAAGCATCTTTACCTCCAAACTGGTTTGGAGTCCAGAGAGACAGGATGTTCCACAAGAGGGAAACAAAAAAAAAAGTGATTAAAGAGCATGAACAAACACAGAGTATATTATTAACAAAACACCAGGCTGTATTTCATGCTGGGTTTTCTGGCTGGTGACCCATGGACTGTATTTCATGTTGGGTTTCCTGGCTGGTAACCCATGGGACTGACGCACAAACTAGCAGAGAGACAAAGGTCTAGTCTGTTCCGGCATAACTAATAACCGGTAAAGGCTCCCTGGAGCCCCGTGTTACATGGCAGTGTCACAAGCTGTTCTCACCAGCCCTGGGAGCAGTATTGTTGTAGATATGCCCTGGTGAGACTCCATACTTGGGAGCATGCGGTGAGATAATTGTTATGGCAACTGTTATGGAGAGGTTTTACCTTGACTCATGACTCTGTAGGTGTCTCACAATTAGGTTCCCTGTTATTTCCAGGCTCTTTGCATGCTATTGACCATGTCTTTCATTTCTGCTTTGCATTCTGACTCACGGATCAGTCAGTGTCCTGTATTGGCTTGTGGACCTCTTCCATTTCTTGCAGATTCTTTCAAGGTTCTTCCACATCAGGATCAGCAGCTGTCTGGGCTGGAATCTCTATGGAGAGACTATGAGTCAAGCTGCTATATGATGAGGATACATCTCATGAGGGGCATGAGATGAAGGGTAGATGGTGTTTGAGATTTATGGAGCACTTTAGGGGCTATCGGTTGAAAAGCAAGTTTGCAGTAAAGCTGGCATTAATATGGGGTAGTGTTAGCTGTCTGTAAGCAAGGAGAAGAATAAAAAAATCCAGGACCTTTTATACAGTTGTTCACAGTACTGGGTTTTCTTGCTGCTCCAAACTTGCTTGCCTTTGACCTCAGAAAGCCTGAAGAGAGCAATGAATCTTCACCGTGTAAAGATGTCTTTGGGAAATGCGTTGAAAACGTCTTAGAACTGCTGTGTTCCATGCTATGAATTTGCATGCGTTTTCCTAGGGCTGAACTTTTGCCCTCCTCCACCACTAGTAGATGGTTGAGCACATGTGAAGCCTGGTGATGTTTTAGAAAAGACAGTGGTCTTCTCCAAACTCAGCAATGTGGGAGGATCTTAGAAAATGGAGTTTCAGGCCCATATAGCTTTCTTTTTCATAGACGGTTACTTTATTATAAGTGGTTTTATGGAAGCTGGATTTTCCTCCTTGGGATTTCTCAGTTCTTCAGTCATTTAACGCTTTTAGCCCAGCAGACATCTAGCCATATTTCTGCAGTTTTGCAAGCTCATCGTATTCAGGCTGTGTATTAGCCAGGTGGGAAAGAAGCCTTTGGTGCTGTGGGATCTGTGGACGTGGAAGCTGTGATGGGCAGTGAACTGCTGTTTAGGACGACAGCTTTTCCTTCACTGCCCACAGCATCACTCAGGAACGTGTCTCCTCCCCGGACGAGATGCCAGCGCCTTCCCTTCCCTGCTGTTACTCAGCAGATACACTCCCCCACTCCGCTCCTCCCCATCCAAACTGGAAGTCATTTTTTTTGCTAATGCTTCCTTGCTCCTCTTTGCTAACCCGGAGAGGTTATTGCTGCGATGACCCGAGGCGCTCTGAGCGTAATGCTGCCGTGAAGGAGAGGAGAGGGACTGTGGAGCAGCACGTAGCAGCTCGGAGCGCAGGCCCCTGGGCTGCCTGCCCGGCAGCGGGCGTGCGAGCGTGAATCACCGGCTGCAGAACCGGCAAGGCAGGGGCGGCAGCGTGGTTGGGGCTTGACTCACTCCTAGCCAGCAGCAGGTCAGCTGGCGGCTGGCTCCAGACTGAAGTGAAAGCTCCCAACTCTCCAACCAGCTCATAGTGCGCTAAGTGAATATCTGCATTTCATCAGCATCTTTTATTGTCTCTGTGAAAAATGGTATTCAATTGCACATAATTGCTAGTGTTTCAGTTTCCTGTGGCTTTCAACGTATTCATTTGTGTTAGGTCAGCTCAAGTCTTTTATAAACACAGAGATGTTTTAAGTCTGATGAGCTTGCGACATTACGGAAGACTTAAAATACTCTAAGATCTCAAATGCTGGAACTGTGACGCTTTCTCCTCAGCTGAAGTTCATACATAATAGTGAAATGTAAGCTCAGCACTTCTTTTAGGCTTCGTTAGAGAAATCATTCAGGATACCCTAAACAATTAAAGAACTAAATCACTTTTTTTCATTTGTGAGTTGACAGAGAGATCTTCCTATTCCAGCTAGAAAACCTTCCTCTTCAAAGAGGAAGAGGTTCCATCTCCTCGGTAGTTTGACTCCACTGGCCGTTTCGCCTAGAGGGGGACAAGGGCTGAGACATTCAGATGCTGCAGTTTTGGGGACAGCAGTAAGTAGCTCCTTGGAGGAGAGAGACCCCAGGAGCGAGGGGGTCTCTCTCACGGCCTCTAGGCTGTGGTTGTGTTGGCGGCTGGAAGGGGCTGTGTGGGGAGGGTCATCCCGGGGGCCTCCGCTATGGCACCGGCTCCGGCGTGACCTTGTGCGTCGTGAGACGCCACGGAAATCAGCCCCGAGCCCGCAGGCTGCGGGAAGCAGGGCTTCGTTAGCTTTGTTGCTCTCCTGCTTATCGTGCTGAAAGAACCTGTGGTTTCTGCTTTTATTGCTCTCTGTTTGCTGCCCTGTGGTGGCTGTGCTGTAGTTTCTGGGGATGTGGATTCAGAGATGTATGGTGTGCCAACCCCAAACAGCCATAGGAAGGAAAGATAGCTTAAGAAGAGGTTCCCTAGGTATGGGGCACCTGTGGCTTGCAAGGAGTTTTAATAATGACTTTTTTTAGCAGGAGTTGCTAATTCTGAGGCTCTTCCACTGACGGGATCTTGTCTGATTGTGTGGGAAGGCACGTGAATGGCTTAGTGCCAAAGAGGCAGCAAGTGGACCTACCGTCACTGCGTGCAGCACACCCTCTCCTAACTCGCTTCTTGCACCTGCTGCTTCCCACAGAAAGGATTGCAGGGCCAGCCGAGATGTCACATCGTCAGCGTGCACAGCTCGTCTGTGCTGTGGCTGATTCTTAAACCAAGCATGCTGTTGGACAGTATCTGTTGAGAGGGTTTATTTGTTTGCATCATCTCCTGAACCATAACCCCACTGCACTGGTCCTCAACTTTGTTTTGCTGCCCAAAATCTTCCCCGCCCCATCGCCCCATCTCCTCCCAATCCAGCGTTCATCCATGAATAAAACTCTGCTGCTGTTGACATAGATGCCTAGATCAATTCCGTGGTTGTGCTGCATGTTTGACCAAGTGCAGTACCCACAGCATCTCTTAAGACCTTTGGTGAAAATGTTGCTGCTTGCAGCTTTCTGGAAAGCTGAGCACTTTGGTGAGGGGGTGATGTTATGATCTGCCAGGTCCTGTGTAGGTGGCAGATACCTGCTTTTGCAGAAAATTAGTTAGCAATAGTATCTTCAGCCATTTTGCAGGAATCTGATGTGCTGAGTCACTAATACCTCACTTTGGTGCTATTTAAACATCAATGTGAGTTATTGGTATTATATGATATATATGCAGAGATAGCTATGAGAAATACTTAACTTTTCTGTATTACTCTTCCTGGACTGCACTCTGTTAATGTAGCAATAGACAGTCTGTTATATATATATATATATATATATATATATTTATACTTATGTATTTAAACACTTCCTATCATCTAGTCTTTTTCTTCTCAGTGCCTCCTACTTCTGTTGTCCATCTTTTTGGTTCTTGTGTCTAGTTGCTCCTGTTTTCAGGCCCTTTCTGTCTTTTGTTAGTTTTGAATTCTCAAGATTGAAAATGACACATTTAAGACGTATTTTTTGATTCAGTTGACCTCTTTTGAGCTGTGCCGGCTTATAGGATTCCGCTCCTCCCATACACACACACCGACAAGGAAAGACGTATTTTAAAGATAATTTCTGGTCGTTAGAAATGTATCTTTTCCTACCAGAGGTATAATTTTCTATAGATGGTTTGTCTACAAAGCTACTTTATGCTTCTTGTTTTTCCGGATGAAGTAGTACTCTGTCAAACTTTGCATGGCATAATCAAGAAACAAGATTTTCTAGCACAGTGAGTGCTTGCAGAGTCAACTGGTTCCTGATTTCTAATGACCAGGAATCCATGAAACACTGCACCCTAAATAAAAGCAAAGGAGCAGTAATCACTGGATAACTGCTCTTTCACCTCCACATGTGTAGTAAGCACCTTCAGGGAGGAATTTGGGGATCGGAGAACGGAGATGTTCTTTCCTTCAACACTTCATGTCTGTGACTTAAATTGTAAACTTTCTTTCCCGCTTGGATGCAGCCCTGTGCCACGTGCTTGGTGACCCTGCATGAGCAGGGAGGTTGGACTGGATGATCTCTGAGGTCCCTTCCAACCTTCAGCATTCCGTGATTCCGTATAGACCAAAAGCACTCTCATGTTTAGAGAGAGGCCTGCACTGAGTATCTACAGAGCGACGGAGGTCCTGCACCCACTATCTTCCACCTTTGCTCTCTTTTTCATAAATAATTCAGTTGGCATTTGTCTGTAAACATTTCAAGGAAAATCATTTATCATTAAATCAATCTGATAGTTTGCATAATTGTTGTCTATGTGTAGGTTTGCCTTATTTGTGGTTTCCTGCCAACGTAGATACTGAGTCTTACAATGTGAGATCAATAAAGCAGTTGTACTTGCACAAACATTTCTACCCAGTGAACTAGAAAAGGATTGTCAAATTTATATTTCTTCATCTTTCATCACTGCCATAGGCATGAACAGGATAGCCTAGGTGATGTTGATCTGGCAGACGATGCAAACTGCTCACCTCCACTGCAGAAGTTGTGTGCTGCAAAACGCGACAAAGTTAAGGACAAAACACAGACTAACAGTAGGTCAACTCCAGAGAGATTTTCAGTGTTTGCAAAGATTGCAGAGGGCCACATTCCTCTGGTAAGGTCAGCAGGAGCAAAACATCCCCCACAGATGTGGAGGTCTGAACTGAGCGTTGGGAGCAAGGGTACTGTGTGTCGCTCCCACGCACTGTTCTGCCTTTGTTATGGGAGGCCTTGCATTTTTAGGAGGCTTTTCAGACCGCTTATTTAAGAGCTGTGGTATGTACCCGTATGTTAAGAGGATTGTTTACACTCATTCAAACATTCTGATTACCTTGAAATAGAATGTATGATTTTAATATATGTTTATTTCTTGCAAATGTATGTTTAATCCTGTAAATTTGCATGTTGAATCAGCATTTTTGTTATCATGAGCTGAAATCCCAGGTTATCTGATCCTTAAATTTTACACTTAAGCCTCTTGTAATTTGCAGCAGCATGTGATAAGAGTTGAGAAACTTCAGGATAATTCAGGGAGGAAATTCTCTCTCTCTCTAGAAAGTTCTCCGTATGTATACTATAATTATATATATAACTTAACTATATATTTATGTATATATATATATTTTAAAAAGCTATATGGAAAAGAAAGAGGAAAGAACATCCCTCTCTTTAAATAAATAAAAGAACAAAACCAAGACAACCCGCATATGTCCAGAATGCTAAGCATAGCGCTACTATTTTTGCAGTCAGTATTACTTGTTTCATACTTTTTCAAGTCTCTTTAAAGAGTATCCTCTGACACTCTACTAATAATGGAACACTGATTTCAGCAGAAATTCATTCCAGTTATTCCCTTTTTCTGATCTCTGTCCTGGTTGGCAAAGTGGCAGTCATCATAAATTTTTCTATAAATTGTGCAAAAATGTAGCTGTTTGCTTGACTTGAGAAAACAAAGTACAAAAAAAGTCTGCGTTAGGTTTGAATCTAAGAAAGCTTTGGACTTAGCTACTTGGTAGGGAGGAGACTCCTGTGATGCTGGTTTTGACCAGTTCATGGACTCTTGTCTGTTGTCTCTTCTGTCCCTAAGACGCTCATGCAAGGAGTGGATTAGCAGAGAAGATGCAACCGGAGGATGCGTTTGGTTTGCTGTATTGGAATTATTTACCTTTACATTGTTTACTTGCCTCCTGTCTTCTGATATACTGTAACCTGCAAGGGAACATTCCTCGTCCACAGCTAAGGCATTCAGGTGGAGTTAATTGAGCAATTAAATAATCAGGTGATGGAAGTAAAAATCTCATTAACACAGTGGATGGATTTAGCAATCTTGCCTCGTTTTAGTTATGACTTAGGATTATGTAATGTGTACATTGCTACATAGGTGCACACTCTGTGCGAAACAAAGAGATAACCAGCTGTTCTGACGTACTCCTTAGCTGATCCACAGGGTCATGACTTCAGTGAGCTGAGCAGAAAGGTGACAGCAGGCATTTCTGATGATACGTTAGTGGATATGGACAGACCATTTAGTGTAGCTTCTTCCCCAAGTACTGCTACAAAGGTGGCTGTTTTAGTTGAAAGGTCAGGTATGTAAAACAAACAAAAACCAAAACAACATGTGTGTGTGTGAAAACACATACAATGCTAAGATTATTATTAAACAAGTAGAGGATGGAGCATTATAAATGCTGTTGTGCTGGAAAGCACAGGTAAACCTCAAACCCTAGAACGGAGGGCTGAAAGGGATGCTTCGTGCTACCCGAGACAAACTTCTGTGGTGACGTTAGGCTAGAGTGTAGTGGAAAGACTGCGCTGCTTTCTAAATCTCCGTGTGCTCCCATACAGGAGTTCTTGTCTTGGTCTTGTCATAGAGCCCCAGAGGAAAGGAGGAAAGAAGCTGTCTTTTGGCTTTGTGGAATGGTTCAATTTTAAATTCGAGGAGATATTGCAAAAGGTCATGAATATTGACTCTTTAAATTAAAACAGCCTGTTTTTATTCTACTAGGCAGTAGAATAATTAGATTATTTTGAGGCTTGACTTCCAATTTTATGTTCAAAGGTCATGGCTCTGTTAGAGAGACCAGTTAATATATTAGCGTATGAGGGTCAGCATAGAAATTTAATCCAAAGAATGTAAAGGAAATTGATGTGTAATGTGTTTACCTTAGCTGGTGGTTAATCACGATTACTGTTTGCTACCTGTTCCATTTCTCTTACTCAAGAGCTTTAGTAAATGTTTATTTGACAGAATGTTCTGTTCCTTTCTTTCTTTTTTTTTTTTTTCTTGAAAGAAATAGAGCCTAACCTGCATGCAACTGCAACATCATATTGCAGGCTGGACTCTAATCTAAGGAGTTTACTCTGGTAGGGAGAGTCTTATAGCCATGAGAATGACCTGCCAAATGAGGGTAGGGGGTTAGCCAAAGAGTAAGGAGATTTCTTTGGAGTATCTCAGAAATTAGATACTTAGAGCACTTAGGCTTATCAGAAAACACTGAACAAACTGAGTACCAAGGTGAGTAGTCTGTTTATGGAGAAGTCTGGATTAGCTAAGTGGGCTAGATTAGTAGAAGCAAAAAGCAGACTGGTGAACAGCAACGTGTTCTTTACCTCGGTGTCCACTGGTAGTTCCTGCCTGGAACAAGGCGTAGATTTGCTGTCTCACCTAGCGTAGCCGTCTTCCTGCAGTTTCAGTAGAAAGCTGTATTTGGAAGATCTCACTGCACAACACTGTGCCGTCCAGCAGAGGTTGCTTTGCTGTATGCTAGTTAATCGATTTTACTTGAATGCGATTTATACACTGCTGTGAAAGTAGGGAGCCTTACACAAGTCCTGGTTGTTGTTCCATCTGCATACATCTGGAACAGGGGGTGCCTGAGCATTGGCAATACTGGTTAGCACCTGAAGTAGCAGAAATGCCCTTCACTAGTGATGATACCCTAGGATTTCCGTTTTCTCCCTCCAGTAAATGTTTGTATTCCCCATGGCAGCATCCTAGAATACTGCTTCCAGAGACAGACATTCAAGAGGGAAGAGCAGGGTGGAGCTTCAGTAAGAGGGTTCTTAGGCTGTGCTAGAGGAACTATTACAAAATAAGGGTAGGATACTAAAATGCCTTCTGCTGTTGCACGTGCTTCAGGGAAAAGGAAATTGTGCTTACTACCTAGCAAATATACTCAGATGTAGGTGCCGTAGAAGAATGTGGGGAGCCACATGTGCTGCTCAGGTCAGGGTACACAGCCCCTGCTTGTTTCTGTGCTTTGCTGAGCCTGCTCGTGCCTCTCTCCTGCTCTGATGCTTTGAGGATTGACTTGGTGCGCTCGGCGGACAGTCTCTGAAGGAGACAGACAAGCTCTGCAGAATGGCATAGGTGAGGGTTTCGTTTTCCTAATATTTCCCCTTTGCCCTTTTCTCTGCCTTGGTGTATGGCAGGCACGAGGAAGGCTGTCAGAGTGGCTCCAGGACCATCCAGGAATATTAAGGTACCTGTGTGTACCTGTTCCTACCAAGCGGCCACACCACGCCCGAACATCTCCGGCTCCACAAAGCAGCCGGTTGTTTGCGACGGCACTAACACGGCCCTCTCGTCTCTGCCTTGTTGCTAGACATTTTCAGGCAGAAAGTGGATGACACCTTCTGCCTTTCCTGTTTGACAGGCGGTCCACATATGGATGGAAGAGGCTAAATTAAAAACAGCAGAAGTAGGCTTTCTGGTTTTTCTTGATAACTGGTATAAAGAAGAGAAGGGAGCAGACTGTGCACTGCAATTAATGTCAAGCGCTATTGCAACTCATCCTGTAATGCGATATAGATAAAATCTTAGAAGAAAATTGAACATTGCACTGAGTCAGGAACATAGAGCAATGCTGGATTTTGAAGAAAGTAATTAGCCCCAGGGATCTGGTGATTTCTCATTTCCTTGGTGATAAACAAAGGAAATGGTGTGGCACTTCCCATAGGCCTGCAAAGGAAATTCGATCAAGGTACAGAGCCAGTTTCTACACCAAACCATTTATTTAATAAATGCTTAGTAAAAGGCAAGTGCGCCTCCCTTCTCCTCCATGTGCTGCTTATAACCACAGGATTTTACCTTTGTGAGCTGGAATACCTTTGTGAGTGAGGATTGTCACTCTTTTCTCCTGCTTTCCTGCTGCAGTGTTTGCCACCTTCAGTGATTTGTCACATTGAGAAGAAAATCTGGAAGGTGTTTTAGGGCATAATCATGTCCTTGCCTTTTTTGAAGTGCTTTATATATTATGGGCACATAGTAAACTGAAATATTTGAGCTCATTGAGTTTGTCGCGTGAATTTGTGTCTTTATATGACTGTCTCCCCTAAACTGCACACAGGAGGGATTTACAGTGTTAACGTATTGCATGATAAAGCTGTCTGCATTGAACATTTTTGTTCAGCGTTCATTGGCCCGGAAGGGCTTGGTGAATGCAGCAAAACGTGTGTTTTTCCTTTGGAAGAGACTTCTGCTCAGGCTTCTTTCAGTCAGCTGCTGGTAACACGGAATTCGGTGAAGAACATTGTGTTTCCCTCGTTCAGTATCTTATTGTATCGGTCACAGGAGCTGAGCAAGAAATGAATGGAAAAGGAAATTTGAAGCTTGGTGCTTTTCTAGGACCGAACTTCACCACACCAACTGCTCTAAAGTTCTGTTTTCTGAAGTCACCAAGTGCCCTCTGGTGGCCAGTCCTGCCTAAGGTGGGATATTCAGTGACAGGCGGAGCAGCTAGTGAAGGGGAGGTCTCGTTAGGACAGGATTCTGTAAAGATTCAGCATACAGATCCATTCATACAGATTCATTCAAGATGCATGCAGTGAAATATGAAAGGCAGGTATGGAAATAGAAGACAGCGCAACATGGAGGCAGAATCCAGCATCCTGGACTGTTCCGAATGCAGCAGCCTGGGCTGATATCTTTATTTGCAAACCACGAGGAAATGCAAAGCAAAGGCGTGCCAAGGGTGCTAGTCTGGAACTAAGGCCGGGCCCTGCCGGGCGGCGGCCGGGCGCGAGGCGGCGCTAAATGGCGCCCGGGCCGGGCCGCACCTGGGCGGTCACCGCGGCGACAGGAGCGCGGCGTGACGTCACCGCGCGGCGTGACGTCACCGCGCTGCGTAGAGGGGGCGCCGCGCCGGGCAGCGGAGCGGAGGTGAGGCGGGGGGGGGGGGGGGGGACA
>JAVCKT010021031.1:4031-17443 GCA_032273925.1 Rhynchotus rufescens
TTCCTGTCCTAAAGGAAGATGCGAATTAAAGGACTCCAAAGCACATCCAGGACACATTTTAGAGAGACACGTACAATATATCAACTATTATCCCCCAGGCTTTTATTACCTCCCACACTTCTCACGCAGACATAAGAGCTGAATGATAAGACACCCACGCGCGTGCATGGCTCTGATTTACGGAGAGGGGACCGCATTCAATCCTAGTTGAAAGCACTTGGCATTCCAGCAGCCCATAAAATCCCTTCCCGCGCCTGAGAAAGGATGCGATGCCGGTTTCCATAACGGACACCACACTTCCTAGGGAATTGTCTCGCACGACACCAGAGACAGCCACGCACGCGTGTTCATTTACACAGTCGCTATTTCTTCCCAAGGTCTGTCTCCTAAGGAGGATAAAGTCACAGCAAAAAACGCCAGCTCTACACAACAAAGGAATTTATTTGTACACAAGGTGCAATAACTACAAGCATTTCAGGTTTCTTGCTTTAGTACTTGCCTTGTGCTTGTTTGAAGTATGTGTCAAGCCACAGAGAAAATTTAATCTAAAATTAATTAACTGTAGGGTTCTAAATATATCCCCAAGCAAACTATTACACAGCTCACATGCTCCATGAATCGAGTACTGCAATTTGCAAATACGCCAGTTCTTGACGTATTGATAAGATGCTGAAAGCGACTTGAAATATCAGTCGATGGCATAAGTTTGAGAGTGATGGCGTAAAAAGAAGGGGAGAAGGTACAGGAATACAGAGGGGAAAAATAGGCTAGCAAAAAGAAAGAAAAGATGCTATCAATAGGACAGAAAAAGTGATTGAGAACAAGTGATTTTGACTGCACTGACTTTTAAAAATTGCACAAGATTTTTTACCCTCTTCCAGTTAAAATACTATGAAGTCAAATGATCAGGATAAACATTTTCTATTTAGCGGGAATGAAGATTCCTGAGGAAGCTACAAAATACGCAACAAGACAACCTGACTAGGCACGCTACAGTTAAAGCCAATTTGTAATTTTTTAAAGCAACTAATGCAGAAATTACTGATTAGATTTATACTCTATTTATTGCTCAAATGAAAGTTACTTAAATTATCATTCTTAAAAGACTCTTACAAGCAGAGGGAATGCACCAAGGTAAAAGCAAAGCAGTGGAGAAGGAAACAAGAGGCTTACAAAGTCTGCCAAGGTTTTCTTTGGTTCGCATCCCTTCGTGTACTTGTTTACTAAACTTACACAGCCCCAAGGGAGCCCCCGTTAAACATATTTTCAATTCATGAAGTAGCCTTAGCATAAATGACAAACACACTCAGCCCTATAATGGTTTTCCCTCCGCATTTGTTCATTTTAATGCTGCAAATTAAATCACGCCGTCGCATCAACTGCTGTCACCAGAACTTTCTTTTCCGACTGCTACAGAAGCTGAAAAACATTTGTTTGGGAAACAGAACAATTTTTGCAAAGCTTGAGAGCAGCTTAGAGCTCTGGGTAGGGAGTGTTAATAGATCTCAGAAACACACGTATGTGCTCACCAATAAGCACTAAAACCAAGAGCTAATCCTACAGCAGAAGGTTGTAGCGCCACAAGGCAATGCAGTTTGAAGTTTACAGAAAGAAAAAAATACAAAGAACATGGGGTGGGACGGGGCACGAAGCTGATGAGCACATGTTCTGTCTACGCTAAGACTGCGTTAGGACAACTTTCTTAACTGCAAAAATGCAGAATAGTGCACTTTGAATTACATAAAGCCCATTCATAATAAGCAGTTGTGTAACCTAGATTGCATTTAATCCCCTGGCCAAGGATCATTGTTACAAATTCCAAGGCCCTTTATTTATTCTGTTTTATCTCCCAGACAGCTCTGAACTAGAAGCAACGAATAAGACACCGAGGGATGACTGGACTGTGCAGCGAACGCACACCGTAACCTTTAACAGAAATGACAGCAGCAACGCTATTCAACCGGGAGGGATGGCCGGCAGTGTGGAAAAATATATATCACAGGAGGAGAAAGAGTCCGGGAGGAAGAAATGCTGCCAACCTGCAGGTTGTCACCTCCCATTATTCGGAATTTTTGGGATTGCAGGTGACAGCATTGCAAGCAGCAGTTTCACTTAAGTCAGCTCAGCTCGTTTAAAAGTGTGTTTGGGAACAAATCCGCCTGCTCTAATATTGTACCTGCATCCGCGCTGGAACATACAGCTTCCCAGCAAACCCTCTGGATAAAGAGAATAAGCATGTTTTTAGCAACATGCTTTAGATTTAATAACAACTCCTTTTTCTCCAAGGAAACCTTTTCCCACCTAAAGGAACCTTTGTTGGCAAGCACAGGTGTTATTTTCAGTCGGGCAGATCCCTTTTAGGGATGGGTATCCAGTAGCTTCCAGGCTCCGGAGCGCGGTGCCGAACTGCACAGAGCTGCCTGACACATCCTGGTTCCTGGCCTGTTACCACCCACCCCGAGATGAGTTAGCAGTTTATTAATATATCCTGCCAAGCACCCTTTCAGAATTTGGTAGCTAATCTCGTAACATTTTGAAAATTGCTTTTTTCTAGACTTTTTTTTATAGCCATTACGATAATTCAGACCTTTAAAACTTCTCCAAGAACAGTTCCTTGTATAGGGAACTCGTTACGCATGTCACCATGTTATGCTTCATTTTGCACTACAGAAACCCAGAGTTCCAAAAATTTTACTTCAAGAGCACAGTTATGTTCTCTGTTCAATAAAACTGTTTTCATTTGACATTTTGTTACATTTTCTGTATTTTTCTATATGCAACAACAATTAACATGAAAGAGCCAAGTGTTCAGCATCGACTCCAGAGACACAAGTTCTCTGCAGTGTTATTTAATTACCCCAATATCAAGTGGTTTAAAATATCACAGCTTAATACGAAACATATACATTGAGGTTAAGACAAATGTCTATGGTGGATGTGGAGGAGGATCATGAGAGGAAGCAAGGTTTGGGAGAAACACACTTGGGAGAAGACGATACTTCTGTCCCAGTCATTTGGATCTTGTGAGAAAAAAGCGTTTCTGAAACTTCACCTCAAAATCCTCCACAAATACAAAAGTTGCAGTTCTGGATAGAAGCATCCACATCTAATCATGCAGTAACTAAAGATAACCACCTACTGCACCTATAAAGACCAGGTACATTTTACTTTATTGGATGTCCTGCTGCTGCACAGCAGAGCGATGGCTTCAAGGCCCAACTAGGCCCAACCTGCTGCTCCTCTAGAGCTGCAATCACGCAGCAGTTCTGCTTCTAAACGAGGCTCAGATGGGTTTCAATCTACTTCCACAAGCTGCTTCCAGTTGCTTTGGTTTCTCAGTTGCAACAAAGTCAACTCAGTTATATTCAAAAGAAGAAGAAGTTAAAACATATACAGAAAGACCAAGTAGCATCGTATGTTTTCCTTTGTAAATTCATTTAGAAAGCTCCTAATAAACATCTTAAGCCTAACAGCTTGGGAATTTTGAAGCTAATATTTTATATCAACACTGCCTGCGCTATCACTATCATTTGGTTGGCTTTGGAAGGTAATCTTTCTAAAAGGCAGTTTGAGAGGGCTGATCCAATAGCACAGAATTGCCACGGAGCTCTGATCAACGGCAACGTTCAGGGTCGTTCTCTTTGGAGCGAGCGCTGCACAGCTCCCAGTGTGTTAACAAATCTTCAAAATCAAACTATGTAGAATACTGTAAGAGCAGCTTAGGCAGCTGGAAAAGAGGAAAGCTCTTGGGCCTGCAGCGCCTAGTTAAAATTCTCTTTTAAGAATGGGCATGTTCTTCTGCCAGTCTAAAATAAAAGCTTTCAAGTCTGATTATCATAATACAAGACTTTCCTTGAGAGCATGGATGAAAATATAATTAAGATGGCTCTCAGAAAATGATTCATTTCTCAAATATTCCATTGGTTAATCCTCCTTTTTTCCCACCCCCCTTCAAATTCATTTCACCAAACAGTGTATTTAGGGATCTAAAAAAATCTCCCCCAAAATCAGAAGCAGAGCTGCCTAGAAGGCATGCCCGTTGACACCTCATTTATCTAGATGACACCCAATGCAGCTAGAAATCACACAGGACAGCAACTAGATGGTCCCATGAGGGAAGGAGAGGAGATCCATTCCAGACTGCCCTCTTGATATCCCTGTGCATCCCGTTAGCATCATCACGTGTTCTGGGAATGTGTTTTCCCATTAATGTCTACATATATGACGTATACTTTTCTTCACAAGGTAGGAAGTGCAAAATACATCTGGGAAGCTTGCCTCAAATGCCTTCCAAAGCCTTATTAAATAAGTGCCATCTGAAGCTGATTTAAGAAAGTCTACTGATATAAGCTCTGCCATCCCTGAGCAATATAAAGACTTACACGTAGCCCCTAGACACCTGTTAAAATTTACGAAAGTCTTGTAATAACAACCGTTTTACACAAAACTAACACTCATTTATGTTCATGGCAGAAATAAGCACACTTAAACTGTCTCTGAATGTTAAGAATGGCAGTATAAAACTACCCCACTTACTGAATTAACCAAGTAATGTCATTTTTGCTGAACTAAAACCACCAGAAAAGTAAACATTGTCAGCTCATTCAGCTCGAGACTATAGGTCTAGATATTTACTGCTTACAAATTCTCATCATGCTGAGTAAAACGCCAGATATTAACAGGAAAAATGAGAATTTCAGCCTTTGCACAGTTATTAGGAATTACTTGAGTTGGGCTCATCCTGAAATTTTTCACTTGGAAGGAAAACCTTGGCTTGTTCCTGACCACAATTCCCTTACAAAATTCAGTTTCCGAATTTATTACCTTCGCTATTCAGGAGAAAAGTGACAAGGTCTCAACTCTGTCATTATTAATATCCATAACAGGAAGACAAGGCTTGGATCTCTGCCAGGGAAAAGGTCTGTCCACTGAACTCCCACAGTTCCATGACAGCAAGTCCCCTGCAAGCCTCCCCAGATGCTCCAAAATCAGTGGGAAAGAGGGCAATGCTTGGCACAAGGGAAGAGGGAACATCCAGAGACCTATCTAGAAAGTCCAAACATTTGCTTAAAATAACACAAAAGCGCAAGAACCTGCTGGATCAAAATCCTTGACATTTTGCATGAACAAGCACCTAACAAAACTCCAAAAAGTCACATTTATTTTTCAGTATCAGAACTTCAAGAGTAATTGCTTTTTTTATATAAAAATACTTCTGGTGCAAGCGTTCACATCCACAACAGCCACGTACCCGGAGGCAAGAACTCTCCTGCCAGCCAAGCAAACCACAGCCGAGTTAAGAGGATATGAGGGAGCCATCCCTGATCCCTACATCCACGTTCTGTCTTCACCAGGTCCAGGCTTCTCCATTCTTTCCATCACACAGGACAGAAACCAAAGACGGAAAGGAGAGGAAGATAATGTGAGACATCTGTGCAACCAGGGATTTGCTTCTGTGTATTATTCTCCAGCCTTAATCTGTCTAGTTGTCCTCTTACATCCCACTCAAAGGGTTACAGCTACAGATTTGTAATGCTTAGCTTGCTTAAATTTGAGTATTTGTTGATTAGCTATTAAAAAAAAGTTGTATTCCAATTATGGTGAAAAAAATCCATTTTAGGATCCAGTAGTGACCCCAGGAAAATGGCTGGACAATCTTCATGCTGGATGTCAGTGGGAAATTTTTTGAGCTTTCTAGTAAGATGAGTTCATGGAAGCAGTGCTATGTGAAGACAACCTTGGCAGCACATGGATAGTGTTGCACTTCGTGCACATCCTTCTGTCACTCCAACTACAGCAAGTGGTTTAATAAGAGGTACTGCCTCTCCCTACAAACCCTGCCTGCTTAGATGACCGTGACTGCAACATCAGGACAACTTTAAAGCCATTTTCTTACAGTCTTCCATGGAAAGCTTTGGGCTCGCAACCCTGTTATCCTGCCATCAGCAAAGCATTCTTTGAACACCTAAATAAAAACAAAATTACTGAGAAACAAGCAAAAATTCTCACTTTCCTGTAAGGGTAACTGTTACATTTCCACGTAAGACTTATTTTTAAGTAATAAGTCTTATTTTTAAGTAATAAGTAAAACAACTTATTTTTCAATAATGGAAGCCCATTCTTTTCCCCAGGATGTCTACACCGAGGTGCCACATTCTTTTCCTGTTAATAGTATTTTTCTTTCTCCAGAATGAGTCACTCTGGAAAATGCCACTTACTTGAAAGAGAAAAATTGACAAACAAACCCAGATGTCATGAAAAAATAACTTTCACTGCTATATACTACAGCTACCACATACTAATAACTTAAATTTCATTAAGTAAAATAGTTTCAAACCTACTGAACAATAGTTAGTTACTTCAGGAGAAGGAAATAAAATTTATTCTGCAACTGTTTCTGCAAAAATTTCTAATTCCTGCAAAACACATGATTTTACTTTGGCTTTACTTTAAATTGGCTGGGAAATCTTTCAAAGAAAGAAGGAAAATGTTTTTGATGGCTTGTTCAAAAGGAAAAAATAGCCATTTATCAGGTTATGTAAAAATCTCATACTTGTGTTGGAAACTACAGTTTGGCAGAACACATTTAATTACGGTTGGCTCTTTTAAAGCATTAAGTAAAAATAACTATGCTATAATCACATTAGGGCTTGTCTTTGTCGGTTTACGACAAAGATTTTAGTCAAAGGCCTCATTAAATCTTAGCTCCTCCATGGCTCTACAGAACAGGAAAGAACAGCTCTAATCCATAGAAATAAAAACTGTGGAAAAATTTCCACGCTTGTTAACTTAAAATGTAAAGAATAAGATTTTGTCACACAAAATATGTGAATTTGGAATAGTTGTTGAAATTAAATTTGTTTCAAAAATCAATCTGCAAAATCAGAAACAATTCAGTCTATACACATAATGCACAGGGATTTCACATGGACTTTAGAGCACACTGGCAAGACTGCACCTCTGCAGAATTACAATGTGAATACACTCCAGATTTTTGTAGTATGTTCACTTACTATCCACAGTAATTTTGCTTCACACTGTTCAAACTAAGTTACTCTTCACAGACTGCCCACAATTATAGAAACACACCACGTAATTAATTTAAAATAGAATTAGCATAGCAAAATGTACAAGTTACAGATTCATAGGCCTAGCGTAGGTTGAGAGTTTCTGCATGAATCTGCAAGACTGTGAAATTTCAAAACGGAGATGTTCTGAGGCAAGCAAACACTTTCCAGATTGGTTAAATGGAAGCAAATTTGATTTTGACTATTGGCATCGGTGAAGATTTTGCTCCAGTAGTAGATTTGCATTTTTCAGTAATAGCTTGCATTATTCAATCATAAATGTGCATTTTTTAACAACATTTATGTTCAAGAGGTAGGGTGGCATCTTCCCACTTGTAGCAAAGATTATTTTCCCCCCAAACCCAAGTTTTCCAGTCTTCTCTATGCAATTCTAAGAGCTGGAAAGACAGTTATCACTTGCTACAAGAAACACACTTGTCTAACTATTAAATGTTTACTGCAAACTTATGTAAACTTTATGTAAACTACTCTTTATATTTAAATGGTGTCATTGAATAAACCAACAGCTCAGACTAAGGCTACATTCAGATACCAGACACATAGGTGTGACCTCCTGTGTAACTGCAAAACATCTGCTGCTAGTTGGAAATCATAAGCATCGCTGTATCTGCAAGACAAATACTTATATTTTGCTGCTTTAATTTAACCATAGAGATTTAATGCAATTAATAGGTAAGCAAAGTCATTGCTCCTCTTGCTCCTCCATAATCCAGAACGGTGACTTTCAAAATATTTAAGCTCTGATAACACTCAGAGAGAAGTTCTGGGATCTGCTGGAAGATGACACTGAACCAAAGTGAAAAAAAAGCAATTTAATTCCTGGATTTTGGTCCCTTTCTTGAATGACATGGTCAAAGCACTTTAGCAAAGTAAAGTGGAAATAATTTTTACAGTTTAAAGTATTTACAGTTTGGGTTTAAAAAAAAAAAGTCAGATTTGTGGCTTAAAACATGCTACATAGGGAGCAGCACTTTTGCTGATTCTGCATTTTGAGGTGAAGAGGCATGAACCGCTTTATTGACATTGTCAAGTTGAAGTATAAAGGACTTCTAATCAAACCTAGAATTTCAACAACTAGTTATAAGAAAACTTTTGTATTTATAGAAATATTTTATCATAATTTCAGTTAATCTGGATTTCTGCAGAGTTAAGAGTGTGAAATACAGGAAATTATTTCAACAATATTCTTTTCTAGCCCTTACTTTTGCAAGATACCAAATTTTAAAACTTTTAACATTACAGTACCTCAACCTGATTTTTGTTTTTCTCTAATAACCAGTTTCTCCCATAAAATTAAAGAAAAAAAAATCAGTTTGGAGGCAAGAGGAATTGGCTCTTGTTTTATATAAAGGGTTATTTGAGGCTGCTCAGTGTTTTGCAAGATTAAGATAAATGTCAAGGAGATAAATCACCAATACACCTTGTGAAAATTGCTGCAGAGCTCCTAGTAAATACGAGAGCACACATGGTTCCAATTAGGATCTGCATTACCAGAGAAGTCAGCAGCTGTGGCCACAAACCACAACCTGACCGTGCTGCGTCCTGTCCACACGCAATGGTCACCTCTATCCTATGGAGCTTATGATCCACGTAGAGGACAAGAAGCAAAACGCACTGACAGAAGGAGATGGGCAGGAGAAAAAGCTGTATTAATCAGTGTAATCGGTGGTGTTCTCAGCACATCAGGAACCTGGACAGTCTCTGCAGGTACAGATGACAGATGAAAGGCTTTAAAGAGGTCGTAAAGAATAAAATATTTAAGCTTTGAGAATGATAAGAACTTTTTTTTTTTGGAGAATTGAGCAGTTGGGCTGGGAAAGCATGGGCTTTGCAGCAGGGTGCTCAAAGCACTTCAGGCTTGTCCAGTTTGTCTCAGACAGCACAAAGGGAGAGATCTTCCAAACCTGCCCGGGTGTCACTGTGTGCCGTGCTCTGGGTGTCCCTGCTGGAGCAGGGGTTGGACTGGATGATCTCTAGATCATCCTCGGGCACTCTGTGCAGGCTTGTCCGCAGCAGGGTCTAGCAAAGCTGGCTCTAGGCCAGGGCTGCTCCTGCGCCCGTTGCAAGGGTGCCCCACAGCTTGGCTGCAGCTGCTGCCCGGGCCGGCCACCGCGTTCTGCAGTGCCAGTGCTCCGTTGCTGTCCTGGGCTCTTGGACCATTCGAAACCACAAAGATAAATTTGATTAAAACAATAAAAACACCACTGTGTACGTCAAAGGAAACGCATAAGAGCTTGATAGCAAACATATCTCTGGCCTCCAGAGGTTCATGCCTGAGGCAATGCTTTTCTAAGCAACTGTAATTAAGACAGAACATGGGCTTTATCTATGGGGGAAAAAAAAAAAAAAAAAAAAAGGGAAATGAAGATATTTAATGAGGACATTCGCACCCCAGGCTGACATTAGCTCATTGCAACCTTAAAGCAGCTTCCCTGGTACTCCCAGCACGGCACATTGTGTGCCACGGATTTTGGCCAGGATCTGGCTGCTCTCTGATTTATTGCACTCCCCGGGCAGGCTTTGCAGTTCAAACCTGCCCCAGCTACGTTACCACCAACACTCAGCTACTTGATTTCAAAGGTGTGTTTGAACTGCAGACGCAGGTTTTGCTGCCCTTCAGATCTGCCTTTGGAGAAACCTAAAAAACAAAGTTACAGACCTGGACACTGGTTTGGGCATAATCAAAGGCACCCTCATTACTGAGACAAGAGGGTGATGCTGGTATGGACTGTAGGCAAGAAATAAGATTAACAGAAATGGAAGAGAGGTCTAAGGTCTACATTTTCATGATGATGAGCATGAACAGAAAATTAAACATTTATGACTAAGCACCAGGGGCACTGACAAAAAAAATCAATTTATGTAGCAGACTGCACAACAGCTCCACAAGGCATCACGAGAAGTTCTGGAAGGTAGAAAGATCCTTAATGAAATATATGCAACTAAAAGAAAAGTTCACTGAAACAGCAAGAAATAGCAGATACACATTAGTTTAAGTACTGTTGTGTCTTCCCACTTTGATATGTTTTATCTAGATATTAGAAACCAGGCTGAATAATGTGTTTTTCCTCTGTGACTTTTTACATTACACACTAAATATGAATAACTAGTTTTCTTGTAACAGTAAAGATAACCATGCAATTCTCTCTATTAACCAGAATATAGCACAAAAAGAGGAATAAATCATCTAAACTGTACAAAGTGAATATGATTCCTGCTGCAGTAATTCCTAAGTAATTCAAGGTGCTTTTGTTTTTCTTTTGTTTTTTTACATAACAGAAAGCAAACTGGACCAGCTCTTTCAAATGAAAACACTTAAAGTGACTCATATTTTGTCTTCTGAGTAGCACTAACATTTTTCTGCTTTAGCATATCACCTGCCACATATTCATAAGTCATTTATGCCTTTACAACACAACAATGAATTGTAGCTAGCAGCTAATGGCACTTCACATATTTTTTTGCACACCTACAAAGACTTCAAAGATACAAAGCAGGCTTAAAGCCAAAGACACTGCGCGCAAGAATGTCATCTATGAAGTTAAAAAGCTAGAATATTCTTATTTCCCATTGCTCCAAAACCATAATTGCTTACTGAACTACTAGATGATACATAATAGGAACAAAACTCTAATTAAGATATTTCATGTACAGGATGGAGAAACATGTTTTCGCACACAGATAACTCGCATGCAATCAGAGGCCAAGGCAAGGAGAAGTCATTGCCAGGAGGACACAAGATTTTGGAGAGAAGGAAAGTGGCTGCAAGGGATGAGATGCAAGAGGAGCCTAACGGTGGGAAAGGAGACCATAGGGTAGACATCTCAGCGTACGTAATTATCACTCCTGCTGAATCATCAGGAAGCTGGGGGAAGAGGAGGAATTAAAAACACAGGGCTTATAAAATCTTGTTGCTCTGCTGCTGCGGTGCACGTGACTGTGACTACCAACATCATATATGGTACGGTGGGTGACTGGGACTGCCACTTTATCAGCTACAACTTGCCAAGTGCAAACATTACCCTCAAAAGTTCATATAAAAAATAAAAGATGACAGAAAAAAATCACGCTATTTTCATCCTATAGAGATTGAATGTAGGATATTTCAATAAGATTTTTTTTGAAGCATTATGTGCTTTTTCAAAAGATGCCAAACAACTTGCATGGAAGAACTGAAAGTTCACTTTTAATTTCTCCTGTAAAATCATATTCAGAGATACTACCAGAAATGGCCCAATATACCATTTACTCTACCCAGTGCCATTACATCCAAGTTTCACTTATAGTCCAAATTATCCAAGCAGTGTACGCAGGCAAGTAATTCTGACACCCACAAAAAATAAAATAATAGCTAAACATTTGGGCACAGACAGAAGGATTATTTCTGTTGTCTGACAGCATGGTGGCATTTATTTTTTCTTCCTTCCCTGGGTGGGTCCTTGGAGAGTGTTTTTTAAAAGGGTGCTCTACATCAAGCTTTCAATGAAGACACTTAATTCACCAGAAGATGAAATGGCACTTCAGGTACTCGTGGAAGAAGCAATGAGACAAGTGTAGGAGTATGGCAAGGGAGTGCTCAAGAGAACAGTTCAAGAGCAGTGAAGGGGGTGGAAGTGTGGGCAGAGACTAGAACAGACGTAGGCAGAAGCCTTAAGAGTCTGCAGTAAGAAATGCAAATTTCATACACTAGAAGCAAGTAAAAAAAGTCATGTAGGGATATGATATCACTCAAATGATTAGCAACATGACTGATTTCACAACAGCGTCTCCCAAGCCATGGATGGAGAATCTATGAAAAGATGTCCTGTATTAGCATTTCTATACCTAGCAGTGCTTGTGAAGGCAGCCTGGGTTGCCTACTGTGGCAGACAGAAGAGGAGGACTCAAAACGTGGAGGTGGTAGTGCCTGGGACTGCTCTCCAGCAAGGTCCTCTCCTGGGCAGAGTAAGGGGTAGGCAATGAGTAACCTCCTGTACAGACCTCAGGATGAAGGGTCTGGAATATGAAGGGTTAAAAGGAGCATCACTGAATACAACCTGCTCCAGGTGAGCCCACAAGGAAAGAAAAAATAAATAAAAGGGTCTTTTGTGCATGGCATCACTAACAAAAATATACCTGAGCATGACTGGAAAGAGTAGAACTAAGCTGAATAAAAAGGTGAGGTAAGTATAGAATATGCAGTGAAAACTACAGTCATAAGCAAAAGGACAAGCCACATATTGAAAACTGCTTTGGAAAAATCAACTGAAAGGCAAATTTCCCTGGCAAGTGCAAAAGAGGAAGAGAACATACCTGTTGGGATTCTCAGAATAAAACGGCTGTGGTGAGCAATTTATTTAGAAAGAGAAGAGAAATGAATCAAACTTCAAAGCAAACATCTGTGTGTGTGACACGCCATGGGCAGGGCCCAAACGCGGCCGCGTCCTGCACCCATGAAGGCCAACGGGGAAGCGGGAGGGAGCTGCAGGAAGCAGCTCCGTGCAACCGTCTCGCACGGAAGCCGCGACGTGTTTCGGGATACGCTCCCAGCGAGAGCCGTGCTCTTTTACTGCCTCCAAGAGGAGATCCAGACGCATCGTCACAGGCTGTAAAATATTTCCTGGCAAACTACTCGGGGCCTGAACTTTAATATCCCCTGGGGATACAGTCAGTGGAAGGGTTTCACAGGAGACCAAAAGAGACAGCAAACATTCCCGCAGGAACAGCTCACAAGGTGCTATTCAGTTTAGCAGGAAAAAGCAAAGTAACGTGTATCATTATTTTTCTCAAGATTATATACACACACATACATATATATGTGCAAAAATAAACAACTAAATGTGCTCTATAACAAACATACGAAACCTTTTTCTGACCAAAGAAATGATATCCATCTTGAATATTCTTCAGTAGATGTCCAAACTATCGAGAGCAAAAGGTCCAGTCACCAAAGACCAAAAACTACTCACACCAGGCATGGAAATAACTAGTCAACCTACCCAGACTGATAAACAATACAATATCTTTTACAAAAATAACACGTGGAATTGGTCTAAGTACATTCTCTGAAAATGCTTCAACAACAGAAGCTTCAAAGAGTATTTCAACCTTTTAAATAAGTTGAATTTATCAAAATAGGTAGAGATAACTTTGTTTTTTTTAATATATTAACACAATGAAAAAGAAAAGAAGGAAGAGTACACCAGAGCTACTTCTGCAGCACTCTCTCCTGCAGGGATGACATCTCTGCAATTACAATCACTTTAGATTCTAACCTATCTATAGGTAGAGACTGCTATTTCAACTCCGAGCAGGCCTGCGGTCAGCTCTTCTGTGTTGAGCAGA
>JAVCKT010021032.1:0-14040 GCA_032273925.1 Rhynchotus rufescens
GTGGTTTTTGCGTATTAAGGTTATTCTTCTGTAACTTTGCATTTGCAGATGTTGTGGGGGAACATCTGACTTCAAACGAAGAATTAAAAATCCCCAGAGACATTTCTGTCGAGTCCAAGATACGCAGCGACTTACAGGACTGCTTCAGTACAGAAAGAAAGTTTAAACGTGAGATAAGCACGACAGCAAATTTTTCTTCAGCTTCTTAACCTTACACAAGCACATCCCCTTTGGCAGGAGGACATCACCAATCCAAGATGAACAAACGTCCCCCCTCTGAACCCCAGGCAATCTCAGCTCTCAGGTGCTGCACTGAACTGTTACACAAGCAGACTATTCCTCGATAATTCACAAATTAAACCAAGGCAACATCCAAGCTAGTCAAAACAGCAGTGTCACTACAAGTGCTAACTGTAGATAAGACTAAACTGATTTAATTCAACTAGTGCAAATTTATGTGGTTAGGGACCAATTTCTTGGAACCCCAAAAAGATGGAAGGCCAGTCCTAGTGAAATCACAAGTAAAACCTTTCCATTTAAACTAGTGTGTTTAGATGTCACCTTTCAAGCCCACGCTGCTCATTCCAGATGAGGTTTTACAGATGGAGATGCTTCATCCTGTACTGAAGGGGACCATATGAAGCACCACCACCCTCCTCCTCCATCCCTTGTAAAGCCCTTATGCAACAGGGCATCAAATACACAGCACAGATAGTTGAGTTACCAGAGTTAAGGTGCAAACCATGAAAGAGGCTCCTGACAGCCCACAGGCAGAGGTAACTGGTAGATCATGTGTCCTAAAGGACATTTCTTTGCACTCACTTTCTGCTATCAATATGAACCAGGATGAAAACAAGCAAAGTTTCATTACAATCTAAAACACTGAAAAGTGCTTTTAAATTTATGCTAGACATGTTGTTAGTAAAAAGAGTACAATAAACCACAGTGTACTGCTACTACTGATAAAGCAATACTAACTAGTTTCCAGAAATAGACAGAAATGTGTGTCATTTTGGTATGAAGAAGTTTCATTACTGGAATTTGGCACAGAAACGTAAGAGTTCACACTCCTCTCTTCTAGTTTAAAGCTTCAAGAACAGCCTTTGCGAGGAGGTGCTGAGCAGCTTTACTGCATGGGCCGTAGGAGAACATCCAACTTAATATGGAAGTGTTTGGATGAGCTTTTCTTCCTAAGCAGTGACCCATCAGTCCTTCCTGAGACAGCCTCATAAGAACAGCAAGGAGCTCTGCAGAGAAGCCCTAAAGAGTTAACAGAGCTGTTTATGCAGAGACAGATGTGAAAGAACATAAAGCCCCCTTTGTACGTTACAGGAGCTTAACATCTGCTTTGCACAGCATAATCCCACTAAGACAAATGCAATATTCTACTCTCCCTTTTACATAAACAAAGACAAAAATAGACTCAAGAGTTGCAGAGTCAAAAATAAGTTGCTTAGATGAAGAAACCCCATCTTTTTATTTTTCAATATGACCTAGTAACTAAACTCTTCAGAGATATCACACATGAGAAAGTGAAGAAACTGCAGTCTTGTTTGCATCCTTCTGATAACTTACCAAATTCAAATACTTAAATAACAATTGGGATGTATCAGTTGTTTTTAAAGTGCTATCCCTTAAAGAAATACCCCTGCCAAGCAGATGTACAACTGAAGTTTACAATACTAGATTTTTTTTTTTAAACTAAAACCAGTATGTTTAAGGGACAAGCTCCACTTGGGTCCCATTCACCAGTAAGAGTTTACTAACATGACTACCATTAATCATCTGCAATAGCTATTTTTTGCCATGCAGGCCCTCCCCTGTTTTACAAAATCTGCAGGCGGGAGCTTACTCTAGCACAAAGAGACCTTGCAACAGCAGCAGCGAGGACGGGACGCAGCAGACAAAAGTTCTGTTCATTGCTTGGGGTTTATTTTCCTTTAAACAAGCAAACAGCACACGGGGTACAAAGAAAGGGCATTTTACTTCAAGCCCTTCTGGAACAGGGAACTGGTTTTCTATCAGTCTACAGAAACTGCTTACTGTAGGGGCAGACATCCATGTTACAGAGACGAGTCTTCTCTCAAAGAAAGAAAAATGAGCCATTGCACACTGACCATGAAATGAAAGCATATGTTAGCAGGAATATAAACACACGCACACACACATATATACATATATAGGCCTAGAGATTAGAGTTTCTTCATATTTTATCTTCACTGGAGCTTACAATGTTCCCTAATATTGGTTTCAGCTAATACAATTCAGCTGCTCTGGAGAACAAACTTAGAAAAAGGATATTTGATCTGTATTAAAGGCAAGTTTTTAAAAAAATGAGAAGAAAAAAAGAGAAACTACCCTATGGCTTTATACATGGATTTGACATGGGCTCAACTTGAAATGTGACCAGGCCTCTCTAAGATGCACGTTTTACAACCCCTGCAAAAAGGAGACCAGGACAGGACATCTGCTAGGAGGAGAATTTCAAAGAGGGAGTAAAGAAACTGGCCACTGGAGCAAGGAAATAGCTGGAGCCCAAGTTAAGGCTTAGCAAGACGCCAAATTCAAGGACTCAGAGAAAAGGTTAGGGGAAAAAGTAATTAAATGTACATTTGGACATGATAATTGCGGGCATAGCAAAAGTGTGTGGGGAAAACAAACAGATTTTGGAGCAGCAGAATAGAGAGAAATAGGAATGGCTATAAAAACGGCTAAAGCATCCTGGAGAAAGCAATGGAGAGAGAGTTTGGATAAAGCACCATTAGCAGCAACAAAAAGAGGGCAGCATGAGTCAGTTGGTCAAAGGAACTGAGAAAGAAGGTTAGGAGTAGGAACCTCATGGAAAAAGAAGAGGAAGGGCCGTGGAACAAGGACGAAAAGCCTGAAGGCCAGCTGGCACTGTGGGAAAACAGAAGGGACTGGATAGGCACACATGAGATACGATCAGCTTTGGAAGAATGAGTAGATTCCTAGCAGATCTTCTTTTCTCACTGCCAAGGAGTCTCTATTATTCTTCTCCCTACTGCTGCTCCCTGACAAAAGCAAGGTATGTGTAGAGTAATACTACTTACTGACAGCAGCACTAAATACTAATTAGCAATACTGCATGTATTAGTTACAGAATTAAAACAGCAAGCACCTCTGGAATCACTCCCCAGTTTCTAACTCTGCAAATGAATTGCATAAGCCACTGCTTTATTTTTTCCCTTTTTCATATATATTTAATAGGAAGTTACACATAGAATAGTCCATATCAAAAATTAATATTGCATTCAAAAAATGGGAGGCAAAACTTTTTCTGAGACTTTCTCTCCTCTTTAAGCATATGCATTAAGGCAAAGTCTTTAATTACATGATCACAGAGCCAACTTTCCACTGGCCATCCATGTGTTTCAAGGCTCCAGCCACTCGTGCCACAGAAACCAGGAGGTGAAAGAAAGGCCAGGAAAAGATGCAAACAAAAGATGACGCTTAAGATAAAGGTCTTCGGCCCTTAGTCCTGAGCATCACAGGAGGATGTGGGGACAAGGAGGCCAGTTTAACAAAACCTTTCAGAGGCTCTTGCTAATCTTGTGCTCTCTCTGCCTGTAGGGGTCAAGCTTGACTGTTTTATCAGTGCAGTACACTCCTAATCGCCTCTGAGGTCAGTGAGCACATTGCTCTGAACTTAAAAACATGGGGAAAATACAAAATATTCCAAGCAGAGACATAAAATCCAAACCTTATACTCACTGATATTCTTTGTTTTAATCTTTGTTGGTAAAACTTCATTTGCTCATCTCCTTCATCCCTGAGATACTATAAAAATAAATTCACTGATACTGCAACAATCACTGCTATAGGTTCCCAAAATATCAAATACAGTGCAGAAAATGAGGCACGAAGGAGCTCTGTGTAGTAATCAGATTTTGGAGGGGAGGTACAAAAGGGTTTACTTGCATCTTTTTACAAAACGGAAAATTATTTTCTCTGCTTGCCCCGAACACAAAATTTAAACTGCAAGTTAACAACAGACAGAACGTTGCAATAACAAGTCAGATTATGAAAAACTTTATCATGGTCTGCTGGCTCCCATTCAAAAATCTCCAACATTTTGCATAAGGATTTCTGTTTTAACAACCTCATCTTCTCTGACTAAGACTCTGAGAGCCTTAGTCATAACCTGACCTAGTTCAGAATCACTGGAACATGAAGAAAAGACTCGATTATAAGACCCAAATCCTCCTTTGCACACTTTGCAATAAGCCCAGAAGAAAACACCATTCACAGCACTGACAGCGATGGGGACCGGGAACAAGCCAAGGAGCCTGGCCCTGCCATATAATCTGTGGCTGTGGGTTTAGGCTCTACATTAATCTCTTTATGAGAAGCCAAAAGTGAGGACATCATATTGGCTTACAAAATGTACGAGGCACCCGGCCCACGCACCTACAGAAAATAGCTAATCCGAGCTTCGAGTGCGGTTGTTGCTCCTGATCAGGGCAGGAGATGAGCCAGAGCAGCCCAGCCTCCCAGCCCGGGGGCTGAGCACATCCCAACACGGGGAAACATCAGCCTTTCCCAAGCCTTGGTGAGGGCAGAAGCGGCACGGGAGGCCTGAAAGGCCCCGGGGGCTGCCGCATTGACTGCACTGACCTACATCTCCTCCTCCCTGCTCTTCCTCCCTCTGGCCTTGTGCAGGATCAACACAGTTCTGCTGCTCTCCACGTGATGCTATTAGGAAGAGACATCATCCTGCCAAATACTGGTTGTTAAAAATACGTATTTATCAATTCTCTAATTTTTTTTCCTTTTTTTTTTTTGGAAGGAGGGGAGAGGGAGGGTTTCCACAACTCCATTTTATTCTTTCCGCCTTTATGCAACCAATACCTGACACATCATTGTCAGATCAAGACAATTTTGCTGCCATAACTGAGAAACTTCAGGCATTCAAAATGTCATCTGCTAGAGGAAACTACAGAAATTAGAGGTTTGCCAGAAACAGGAAGAAAGGCAGAAAATGAGGTCTGAAACCACACGGCGTAATTCTTACAGTGAAATTGTTATTAGAGGGATATTTTGCAGTGGGCTGTTTGGAACAACCTGACTTCTTTCAAAGTTAGCCAGAAGAACACTTATTTGCACAAAAGCATCATATGTTCCCAAGAGAAGGTTTTTTTAATTATTATTTCACCAAAATAGCATACTATTAAAACTTGCAAATATCTGGGCGTTTAAGGTTTCATCCACACCATCTCTAAAAGAAAGAACAGAGAAGTACTGAGTACATACAACACTCAAAAATCAAGGATCTAGAAATTATTAAGGACAGCCAGCTACTCAATAAAGCTGACATGTCAAACTCACCCTGGCAGCTTCCAGTGTGACCCACAAATGCACTTTACCTTTATCACCTTTAGTGCTAAGAGCAATCCAAAGACAACTTATAGTTAATTCTTTATTTTTTTTAAATAATTCTTACTACTTCACATGGTCTTAGATGACTTTGTTGTTGCACTAAAACCATATACTCCTCTCACTGGGTGCATTTTCTAAATAATGATTTAGATCATTCAACAATAGATAACATTGAAGCACGGGTAGGACAGTTCCTAAGAACAGCATATAATTATGCAAAGCTCTCAACAAAGGCATTCACAGAGAACTCAGGAAACGGATTTTCATATGACTAGCCACCACAGTACATGTTACAATAGATACTGCAATAACAGAGTTCCCCCTTAGTTACTTTGGTTCCTTGCACTAAATGTGTCACCCTAGTCTTTTGAATGAACTAAAATTTATCATGAATTGAACAAAAGTGGAACGTTAAGTTATATTTTCAGCTATTTTTAGGCATCTCTTATCCCCATACTCTCAGGTGACTGACATGAGGCTTTCTGAGCACATCGTGCCAAACTGACATGACTCCAAGCCTGGGCATTTTTCACAAAGCTGATATTCTTACCTGCAGATTTCAGCACTTTTCATTTGAAAGGACAAATGATACAGACAACTTGCCTGAACTCTTAAATCATGTTGAGATCCCAGTTTTTGTGATGCAGTTGTTAGAATAATGCCCAAGATCCCATTTTATGTAACAGCACTTATTTGATGGAAGGAGAGGGAAGAACCAAACAACCGAATAGAGTACCTCCATTCAAAAGCGCCTTTCAGTCTATAAATGGTACCTTGGATGTAAGGTCCCGGTGGAAAATGCCTTTATAGTGAAGATAACTGATTCCCATGGCAATGTCATATGCCAGTTTCACCCTCACTGTCCAGGGCAGATGCTGGTTACTGTCTAATAGCTGTTCCAGGTTACCATAGTTGATGTACTGAAAAGACAAAACAACATTGTAATTAATTTTTTAACTTGTTATCAGGAACAAATAATTCATTGTGATGCAAGTCCTTAGCTCAGTTACTCATTAAAAAAAAAATCCACCTTTTTCTTTCCTGGATGTCTGCAGATCAAGAGCCTGAAATTGTTCCCCACCTCTCCCAACACATTCATTTTAAAGATGCATAGGACAGCCACCATTGCATTAATTATAGTAGTTAAATACTGCAGTGACAGGCTCTTCAGAAACAATTACAATACGATATCACCCTCTCATTTCAGTGTGGAGAAAACAAGGCAAAAACGAAATGAAACAAGGCAAGAACAAGGCTCTCGGATATAATAAGAAGCCAAAGAGAAGACTGAGTATCTAGGCCTAGGTCATGGTGCCTCCTGATCAAGTCTTCAAATATCACTTTCCTACATTTCAACAGCATCAAAGAAAAATATTACAGATTGTTTTAAAATACTCTTTTTCATTACTGTATCTAGAAGCCCCAGTCAGCAGCCTGTTTCCCACTGTGGTCATTACTACAAACCAGCTCCATCAAATGGTAGCCTTCATGAGAAGTAGTTTACATGAAATGTAAAATTAAGAAATAGATAAAAAAAAGTAAAACAAAGCAGTAAAATAAAGCAGCTTACTCTTTGTGTGTAGACCACAATAGCAGCTACTTAGTGTTTGAGTAGCTTCTTATTTCACTCCCAGTCCCAGTTCCCTCATCAGCCACAATAAAAATAAAGAAATCAATAAAAATAAATAAATAGAATTTTTTAAAAAGCCTGCTCCAGAGGGGAAATCTGCCTGAGCTGGATAGGATAATTTGCTTCCAGGCCTGGTCTAAATCAGTCTGATTGAGGCAGGTGGCACCAACTTTGACTCTGCACCAAGCAGTTGTCTAACACGTTCTTAAGAGGATTTGTGCTTTCCTGTGACATTCCCCAGAGCAAAACATTAAAATAAAACCTGTAGATGGAGGTATTTTTATTTCAGAAATTCTGAACACAGTTGTTCCTTGCAGAGTTTTCCATCTGAGGCACAAGAGAGGGGTGACCCACATGCCAGGCACTGTGCAGGTGCCAGTCTCTGCAGACCATGCTAGCCAGGACAGGGTGCAGACGCTGGTGCGAGCAGTCTGGGAGCCAGTGCCCACCTCCTGGATGGTCCACAAAGACAGCTCCATCCTTACAGACAGGTCATCTCTCTTTGTGAGGTCATCTGTTAATTTTGAAAACTTTTTTTCCAGCAGATTTCCAAGTTTTATGGGCGATTAGTTAACAGAGCTAAGCATTTGGGGTAGATTATGCACAAAATTTTAACTGTCACAGAGTTTACCAGGAGAGGGCATCACAAAGCAGCGTGAGACCTAACAACTTCCCGTGGCTACATCCCTGGGGAACGGAGGTCCTCCAAGCCCAGCAGAACACCCCACTGGTAGTCCAAGCTGTGATCCGTGTGTCTCTCCTCCCTCGGAGGAGATTAGTCAGCCACTTTCATTGCCCTTTCTGGACCAGCCAGGAAGTTCCCGGGCAGCACATGGAGACTGTGCACAAAGTGTTCTCTCCCTCAGCATTCGCTTTTCTCCTGTTATATATGAACCTTTGGCCTGATCACAGTGTGCTGTCCGTCAGCCTTGTGTACTTGAGCAGTAATCAAGGCGAAGGGTGAGATGAAGAGCTGCTCCCTTGCACTCGCATGTCCTTCTGAGAAGGCTCACAACAAGCTCCTGTCGGGTCACCTTGAAAGCTGGTATCAACTACCTGCACATATTACGTGATGCAATCTCAAACTAGAAGGTTGGGATCCAACTAGAAGATTGAGATATTTAACAGTTACTTGTGACCCCTTTTTTTGTGTGTGTGTGAGTATGTGTGTGTGTGTGTGTATTAGACATTAACAGTGAAGAAAGAGCACAATGCTAGCAGGAAAGGATTTCAAAACAAGGCACAGAGAAGAATTCTTCCTCCTTGGACTGGCCTGCTCAGCAGCTTGTGCTCAGTACATATCATTTTGCACAATAACATGGCTAATAGCCTCTTGTCAAAAATCCAGGTAAATAAGATTTCACAAATTAGTGATAAATGCTAAAATCCCTAGGACTGCTATATGCCAAGTGCTGCAGTTTGAGGGATGGTTTCATTGGTTGCTTAGACTGGAAACTAGTAATTACAGGGTGGTTCAAGCCAGGTATCCAAAATACCCTAGCTCTGATGTTTGATGTTTGCATGCCAGAAGAGCCGAGCAGCTCTGGAACAGGTTACAGGTTACAATCTCCATCCCTGGAGGGTCTCAAGACTTAGTTAAGGGCTGTAGCTAATCTTAATGTTGGCAACAACACCGCCTTCAGCTTCTCCAACTTTGATCTTTCTTTCTCTTTGCTTTTATTTGAATCCCCTATGGGAGCTAGATGACCTTCTACCTCAAGAAAAAAAACATCGCTCTGAATTACTTGATTATTTAAGCACAAGACGCTAGCATGCTTAAGGAAGAGAATGCCAAGAGATATCTACATTAACTTCATCTATATTTCTGACATCCCCTGCAACAGAAGTACTGCATGAACAGTACTACTTATCCAGTCATGTTCAAAACAGGGCAATATTAACAACCCATAACAGAAGGAACAGGATCACCGACCTCAGTAACTCCAATGATAAAGCAACACTGGTCAACTGGTCAGTTATCTCGGACTGTTTCACCTTCCTGAGAGGCCAACAGAGCCTACATGTTGCACAACCACTTGAATTAACCGGCAAGGGAAGGCAGGGGGAAGGGGAACTGCTGAGCTGCTTTGACATTCTGGTTTAGGCCATAAAACAATGTTAATTGCTCCATGGTCAATTTTTTAATTGCTAATTAAAAAAACATGCAATCCCAGGCATATTGAAATACATACTGAAATGTGACCACAGTAGTTAGCTGCTATTTAGTTCCATTTCAATAAAGTGGCCTATTGATTGGATCTTTTTCTCACACTAGTTAAATACATCTAATATATGTAGATATATATATCTAATACATCTAGCACAGGCTGGGCATGACAAGTCCCGCACACGCAGCAGGCCCCCAAGTCTCCATTTATCCCACCTGCACTAAGAGAAGCCTCGTAGGCTCCTACGAGCTGCAAGAGCAGCATCAAACTCTAACACGTAAAAGCCCCTGGGCCTCCTAGCACAATCTATCACCTGCCAAGTGTTCAAACGTAATTTAAGATGAGAGTTCTGCTTTTGGTTCTAATTTCTAGTGCAATTCTGCAAAGCACAGCAGATAAATGCTCAGGTGAACATGGAGACTACGATTCTCCTACAGGCACCTTTATGGTTCTAGCTGCGCTCAGATTTCAGCCGGCCTGCAGGCAGTATTTGCATGCCGAGTCCTTAATTCTCAGGACAAATGCCACGCAGAGCTCAGTGTTCCCTCAGTGTCACGTAAGTAATCCAATTCTTCCAGTCATTCAGGCTGATAATGCAAAACAGCCCGCCTGATAGCCTGTTTTTTTTTTTCTGAGTCCTTTAACAATGTATTCATGGAGCAAACATAAAATTATAAACATTACTTCCTATTTGCCAATGCAATTGAGAAAAAAAAATCTTGTTTTCAATGTTTTGTTTACTCTGCTGGTAACAGAAATGAGCTCTGTGGGCTAAGAATATCCTAGGGGATAATAACAGCACCTTTCCCTAAGAGAAAACTAGATTTTATTTGGCCTCTGAAACATTTCAGTGCTGCTGCTTTCAGACAAAACCAGTAAGGTTACAGCACGCACATCTTCTCAGAGTGTTATGTGAGTGCAGCAACAACAGGCATTACATAAGTGTACAAGCAATCGGAGGAGAGATCTGACGAGGCTACAAGAATGAGAGCAAAGGACACTACATTTCATAAACAGAGCTCGCAGCTAAATGGAGCAGTGTTCAGACCTTTTCCAATGCTGCATCATCAGGTTGCAGTGGAACAACCACCTGTTATTCCTGTTATAAGGTTTTTGTCAGGTAGCAGGAGATGAATAGTCAGTTCATCTGGTTGCCAGAAACTAGAATTCATTGTTTTAGGTTGTTTATGTTTGCATTTACTGACACAACACAGCAAATTGAGAATTCACTTTAAAGACCCTGTCATTTTAACTCACAAGCAGCACTGTTTTCATACAAATTCATTCATGGTAAAAGCAACTCGTGCTTTTGCTGCTAGAGTGACCAAAAAATCCTATTTATTCTATCTATTTTTGAAGGGCCTCCGAGCCTTGTAAGGAAAGAGGACAGCAGCCTCTTTGAAGGACAAGTTACCTGGAAGCTCAGCCAAGCAGAGATGCTCTCTAGATCAGACTCTCAGAAACGTTTCTCATGCTGTAGCTTTATACTACAGCACACTTAAAACCGGATAACCCTTTCCCATAAAATGGAGAGGACTTGGGATACGTTATGCTACACTAGGGAGAAAACTGCTTCCTGGCAGGACAACTGCAGTCACATTAACAGAGCCAAACCCAAGAAAAATGGAATGAGATGCTGCCTGTAATGATACTTACAGTTCCACTTACATGCTTAATTTTGAGAGACTAATACAGAAATTAAATTTGCAGATTTTACCCTTTGAAATTCTAAACAAAGGCCTGAACACAAGAACATAAGAACTAGAACTTTTGGGGGAAAGATGCCTCAGAATTGTTCAGTTCCAGCATTTAGTGCTCAGAAACATGATGACATCAAACACCACCACGTTTGAGCAGGAGGACAAAAGCAACTGTGGATAATCTGCAATGCTGTTTTGAAATCCAATGCTATTTTAATGTGTAGGTCTAATATATATAAGTCACCAGATATTGCACAGGGAAGAAAAAAAGAAAAAAAAAGTAAACAAAGTTGAAAGTTGGCCTATTATTTATTCTAGCTTGAAATGTCACTGCTTCCTGTAATAAAAAATAAGGGAAAAAAAGAAAAAAAAAAGGCTCCCCTCTATGGCAGCCTTAATGTTGCCAAAGGCAACACACTAAGTGGTGAAGAAAAATAGGTGTCCAAGAGCTCATTTCAGATGACAGAGCAACTGAGATAAGCAAAGAGTCGGAGCTCTAGGGAGCGGGAACACTGAAAGCCAAACGTTTTGAGATAGCAAAGGATGAATGAATTGGTGCAGCCGAATGAAGAAACCAGAGCAGAAGGAGAGAAGAGAAAGCAAAGTGTGTGACTTATCTCCAGTGGGGAAAAGCAGAGAGATGTCGAAACAAAAGCCAGACTATGTAGTTGGGCTCTGAAGGGAGACCTGGCAAGTAAAACCATAACAAGGCAGACATGGGCAGTGACTGCACCGCAGCAAAGCTTTGGCACTGTCCACCGGCACAGAGCTTAAATATTTGTATCATTCCTAATGCTGGAAGCAAAAAGGAAACTCTCGTGCCCAGTGAGAGAACAGAGAGATCTTTTCACACATGCAGCTTTCTGCAGAACTAAAAAAAAAAAAATTAAAAATTAAAAGAATAACAGCTTGTTTCAAGGAGGACACAGCCCAGTCTTCGGTTCTGATATGTTTAAACCGGCATCTGTCACGCTCGGCAGTCTCTGGACGAGCACTTTGGCTTCTGGCTGCAAGACAACAAGTCAGCCCTCCTGCTGCAGCCGGCTGCTCCAGCTACAGTGCGAGGCCTGGAAACTTCCTGGTGTTCCCAGCTGCTTTCAGTGCCTTTGTCTGTGCACAACAGGACAAGCAACAGGATCCCTATGTCCAAAACTACAGTAGCAAACACTACAAGCTGATAAACTGAGCTTGACTACTCAATAATTATTTTTAATTTAGCTCCTAGACCTCTGCTTGTTAAGAAATACACCGTTCAGAAACCTGCAAACCCACCTCCCCCAGCAGCACCTCAGAGGAGTAACTTTCCTTTTCCATTAAGCACCTAACACTCTGACAGCACCAAGCAAAATTAATTAAATATTAAAACAGAACAGGCTGGCTGTTTGATTTGGGCTGCACAACTACATTTTTGGACAGCAGGTAAAGTGATGTTGCCCAGGAGAAAACCACAAGTACTGAAACAGCCAGAACATGCAGATGAAGCACATTTCAGAACAAAACTTTTTTTTTTTTTTTTTTTAATGAGAGGTCAGAAAACAAGAATAGCCACAGTGACAGGTCAGGGATAAGAAAAAAAAAAGATATATATATATCTTCCTCTCAAGGCAACTTCTTTCCTGCTTCTAGATTGTTGGAAACTGAACTGTAAGGCAAAGTAAATTTCCTGTTTGTACTGACTCGAAAGCAAAAATTATGTTGTAATTAAAAACTCTTTTTTTAAAAAAATAATAACCATTAGAGAATTAAAATAATCTTAAGTCTCATCTACTCATGGAAGACAGGGTGAGCACCCTGATGCCCTCACCGTGGCACAGTTAGTCATCAGGACTCAGGAGCCAGAGATCTACCCTCATTTCTTCCACCAAGCCTGTTGCAGCCTTCATTGATTATCTATCTCCTCCCTTGAGGAGGGCACATCTAGGCACAGCTTAATTTATAGAGACAAACAAGAACTAGCAGGCACTGTTCAGGAAGAAGCTGTAATGAAAACCACTTGTTGCATTTCAAACATGAAGTGCAGGTATAGAAACGCACATGGCAAGAGTTGTTTTCCTTCAGTTCTCTGTATCTGCAGCTGTTACGGTCAGCAAGCCGGATTTATCCCTCTCCTGCCATTCCACTCAACCAAAATTTAATGTTTATTTACTTGTCTAAAGCCTAGAAACTTACTATTGTAAACAGGAGTTCAATTGTAGGCACGCAGCACCAACACACTATTGCAACCTTTTGTCTATGAAATTAGGTTTGTGGACTCACTTATTCATACCTAGGCTTGAAATAATTCAGGAAATAAGTTAATTTGGCTGGAATCAGAAAACACTCGCAGTGTATCTGTGCAGACTGACCTTGATGACCTGTAATTGTATTAGCAGTAAAAATCTGCACGTGGAATACAGGCTTTGAGTAGCTCTTGAGCTTTTCAAAGACAGAACACTTCTGCTGTGTCCTAATGTCCCTTTACATTTGAGGGTGCTCAAGCACTCTATCAACAACTATAAAATCCTCTATTAATAGCATGCAAAAGCAAACATTACAGGAATTTTCTAGTACAGCTCATTTTCTGAATTGTTTGGATGTCTGATAGTTAAAACTAAACGAAGGAAGTGAAACTACAAAACACTTGTTAATTCAAGTGTATGTTTCCTGGGGCTGGGGAGGAGGAGAGGGGAAGAGAAAGTATTACAAACAAATAGAAGTTACTGGAAAGTGCACATGGAAAACGCCAGGCAAAAGACTGCAAGGCTTGGAATCATCCTTACGCATCATTCAGTTCTCCTCCCTTCTCTTCTCCCATATCTTAACAGTTAAGAAGTTTGCATCTTCTCAGTCCTATTAAACTAGTCCTATTTCCAGGATATCAGGAAGCAAAAGCAGAAAAAAATGCAGGAGTTAAAGTTAAGAATGTTCTTTTCTGCTGGAGACAACGGCAAATGGTCATGGTTACAACTGGCGTCAAAAGACAGATATACATACATGCGTACGGTGTATATATATGTATACACACAAATACATGCATGTACATTAAAACACTATTAAGCTTGTATGTGTGTATGTATATTCAAATACACAGAATCACAGAATGCCCAAGGTTGGAAGGGACCTCAGAGGTCATCGAGTCCAACCCCCCTGCACACACAGGGTCACC
>JAVCKT010021034.1:0-18648 GCA_032273925.1 Rhynchotus rufescens
GGTCTCAGTCACTCCATTTCCATTTCCACAAAATCTTGTTCTCATCAGGGAAACATCTGAAGCCGCCATCTCTCCCTTCCACATGGATGCTCTGCCCATCCTTTGACCTCCAGGCTGCAGGTGCCCAGAGCACACAGGACATGAACACAGAAAGGAGACTATGTATTTACACAGTAGGGACAGACAAGAACGTTTAACCTGTGCTTTAATTTCCACACACACATCAGGCTTTTATAAGCAGTTGATTATAATATTTCCATTGTAGCTTTATAAATTTACACCTAGTCAGTGGAAGAATCTGGGGTATATACAACAGCGTGTCAGTAATTCTAGCTGTTTTAAATATCTATTTATAACTGATATATAAGGCTTGCCAGCAAAAGGGAAGCAAAGCTATGTTTGTAGACTTAGAAAAGAGAAGAAGGTAATGTAACAAAGGAGTTCAAAAGAATAGGTCATGGTTATCTTTTTTTTTTCCAGGATATATGATGTATTACAGTCATAATGAAGGTATTCCTTTTTCTTGACAAAGATTATAATGAAACTAGAAAATGGCATCACATAAATCCATAATGATAACAAGCCTGAAAAATGGTATCATCATAACAGATTCTCATTACATATTTAAGAGTGCAATTCCAGAGAATCCTCTTTGTGGTCTCCCTCTGGCAGAGCTTCCCCAGGGCCATCACGTGGCCTGAGCGATGGCTCAGCAGGAGGCCCTGCTTTCCCAGCTAGCTGAAGGTTAACCTGCACTGAAGGCTATCAGATCTAAAAGCATCGGCAAGAAACTCCAATTTGCACTATAAAAATGTATGTATACATACATTCGAGCCAAAGGAAATATAAAAGGAATACAGGAAATACCTTCAAGGCAACGGAAATTACAATCTCTGAGCAGTTAAGGGCCACCGTAAATAGAGGACCCATAACAGTTACTGCAGATTTAACTTCACATCTGACTTTATCTAAGGGAATGTGCAGAATAGATCTACTAACAGATCAAGCAGCTTTAAACATTGAGGCTTGGGACTTCACACGCATGTGTTAAATTTAGTGTTTATGTGGCATTTATTGGCTGTCCTGGCTGGTAAGAAATAGCTTGCGCTAGAAAGAGAGTTCATCTGCAACCTTCCTGCTTCTTTACACACATCTTTGTTTCCTATTATAGAAAGGGATTAATCACACTGAGTTTAATAGCTAGAGTTCCCTCCAAAGCTTTTCCTTGCAACAGCAAGAGCAGGTTTTGGAATGACAACAGGCTGGTGGCAACAGGCAGCAGTACAGCAGGTACTTTGCAGAAAAGAGGACCACGTTGTGGAAGGCAGTTTTACAATTCCTCCACAGGGCACTGAACTCTTTAGATCTTCATCTCTATCCCTGGCCTTTCCCTGCTTTGCCAACAGCGTCTCTTTGCCCTTATTCTCAGTGTCTGCTGCCTCCACTCTGAGCTCCCTTCACTTCTGGGAGGAAGTTCTCCAGGCGGCTGATCCCTCTCCTGATCCCGCCTGCTTCCTCACTGCTTAAACTGCTCTTCTCAGACCCTCCCACTTCTCCCTGATATTTCTTCCTTAATCACACCACCAAAACACAGCAATTCCTTCCTGCCTTTTGTGCCACTTTCCTATGACCCCTGCAAGCCTCCCTTACCCACACATCAGATGTCAGAGCACTCTCACACAGCAGCCCTTCCTGGCACTGTGCAAGAACTCCCTGTGAACTTCTATCTGATATATTAAGTTTCTTCGAAAGCTCTGCTCCAAATATAACAGGCAGAGTGCTGGTATATCACAGCTGAAGTGCACAGTAAGTTCCTCAGCCCTTTTGCACAAGCATTTGGTGTCACACTGTCTCACTGACACCAAAGACAAAATTGTGACTTCAAGGTGCCAGGAAATCAGACACAGGAAGGCCAGAGGTCCAGAGAGTTACAAATCCCATTTTTTCCCTTGTGACAGGACTAAAAATCCCTGAGGAGCCCTGAGACACCTTCAGAGCTTCGAGAGAAGTATTGGTTCCTCTTTCTCCTGGGCTGATCTTTCCAAGGCCATTTCAGAGTGAACAAACAGCTCTTGGATAATGGGTATGTCAATCTTAATTTAAATGTCCTGTTCTCTTTTACTTCCAAGAACAGAGAGAAAAAAAAGAAAACAAAAAAAAGTCTTCCTTTCAAAGAGCAGCTCAGAGCACTCCACCACACTCATTCCCATGCCAATAAAAAGAGGGATAAACAGATGTTTCAGCTTAATATAAGAGTTACTTCCCTGACTAAAATGTTCACCCCCATCCAAGAAACCTGATTTTTTGGGTAGTTTAAAACCACCAAAGGAGGGAATTTCCAGCAAGTTTTATTTACAGCCTCTCAAGTTCAGTCACTTTTATCCTTCCTAACTCACCTGATCTGCATCAGACTTCCCATTAATTTGGGTCTCCCTTCACTTTTGTCACAGGCACAGAGCTCCACTTTCTTTCTGGCAGTTAAAATAACCTGTCTAGGGAAAAGCTTTAAAATTTACTGTCATAATTTTGTAAGCAGATTTACCAAGTTACCCACTCCAGAGATTTTCTCAGAAGCCTGGCAGTACCTGGGCTTTTCACACACAGCCTGAGCTCCTCAAGTCATGTGACGGGGAGAGAAACATATCTTCTCTTGGATTTGGGTCTTTGTGCACGTGCCAACTCCTTACTGTACAAAAGAGCTTCAAATAAGTGTTTAAAACACCCCCTCCCCAAAAACATATAAAAGGGTATAACAGCAGTAGGGTGGCAGAAGTAGATTCACCTCATTAGGTTCTGTCTCCCTCTCCTCTTCACAGCACCATTAACTTCCTCCTATTTCCTCCAGCCAGGAGAGAAAGAGCAACACCTAGCAGAGACTTCCATGCAGTACCTTGTTTCACGCCCCAGAGCAAGACAAGCCAATGGCCTCAGACAAAATCTCTGGACTCTATCACACATTACCCAATTAATTCAGAGCTCATTTAACAAAGTAAATTAAGACCATTAACAATCATCACGATTTATTTTTATAACATGTTCTGCCTGGGCTTTAATTTCCCTAGATACTCTGTTTTCAGTGTGCCACAGATGCATGAAGATGCATGGAGATGAGAAAGATGCAGGTGAAGACTTCTGTGTTGGGTCACCTAGTGCATCCAACAGGATAAGTTTTTGACTAGTTTTCGCTAAAAGTATCATTTGTGAATCATTACAGTGCTCAACTGGTGATCTGCTAATCTAGGGTTAACACCTCATTCAGTGAACAAGGTTGTTTAAACCTCTGAAAACTATTCATATTGGATGCCTGAACTCCTGGGGAGACAGCTAATGCTTCCATATTCTGACATTCTCTGCATAACCATAAAAGCTATAGAGAAATGTATATGTGCGTGTGTGGGCAGGTGAATAAATGTGTATGAAATGAGAGACAGCTCAAGCACACTCTTGGATTCAGGAACACAACTCTGTGGCAAGGGAAGGGAATCCTTGACTGTGAAGTGAGCACTGTATCCAGGGTACTACATTTCTTGTCAGATTTTCCACCATCATCCCGTCACCCTAAGGTATCACTCAGGCATGAATGCGTAGTGGCATCTGCATCACTGCATTAGATTGTGAAGGAGTTAAATATTACCAGATCCTCGTGCAGCCAGGCCAAGCTATCTGCTCTTCTTAAAAATGTCGGTTAAGATGCAAGAAGGATGAGGAGATTCGCCATGGATGCAGAACTCAGTGATGCTAACGCTGAGATTCATTCCCATCTCCCACCTGGCCTTTAATGGAAAAAAAAAACCTCCACAGGGAAATGCATTTATTTCAAGAAGATATCCTAGTATTAGCAATAACAGTAGCCTCATTCCCTTAAGGGTCTCAATGAACAAAACCAGCACCCAGCAGGGACACTGCTCTGCCACAACCCAAACGAGCCACCAGTCCAAAAGGCACGTAGCGCTCACAAGATCTGAAGCTTTTTGCTCCAGGTCCAAGGAGGAATTAAGGCCTCAATTCTGCTGTGATGAAAACTATAAAATGGTCTCCAGCACAAATTTAATACATGAACAATTACGGCAGAAAGTTTAAACTTGTTTACATTTTTGCCTTCCAGTGACCATAGTAAAGCAAATCATGCAGTGTCCAGGGAACAGCACCACTAATTCAATGTGGCAGAAGGTCAGTCGAGGTGAGACAGAACAGCACTGAAAGCCACTCTCTCAGCACAATCCCTTGCAAAAATATTTCAGCTATCCACACTCCATAACAAGGATGCTTCTGTTAGTCCAAAAAGTTAACTTTGCCCCATTCACAACAGCAAGAAACCCTGTCAGAAGAGGATGCCATTTACTCTCTGAGTGAACTTCAGCGTGGTCTTTTAGATACACTTGCCTTTCCAACTCATGGTGAGGAACTGAGTTTTAAAACACTCTTGAACATTTGTAGTCCAAGACATCCACTGACATTGTTCAACTTTTAAGGAGGTTCAACAAACCTTTTGAGGATGTGGACAACAGTCATGATGCCCACTGTGAAAAGCAGCCGTCCGATGCCCAGTTTTCCTCAGCCCTTTAGGATGGTTGTTCAACGGCAGCAGTACAGAAGAGTCGCAGCCTTCCACCCTGGGGACAGCTCTGTTCCTTGACAGATCAAGCCATTATTCCTCACATCACAGAAGGAGGACATCAAACCCAGGCTCCTTAGAGAGATGAGCTCCAAAAAGGCCACAGCAAATTACTGTATGATAATTACTTCATCAATAATTAAAAATGATAATAATCACACTTGGAGTAAGCAAAAGGACTACTTCAAACAGCATCAGTGCATCAGACACAAGAAGGGATTATACAAAGCAGGCAAAATTCAGCCCTAAATCTATCATTTATCATCCTAGCCTAAATTTCTCCATGGGTCAGAGCAAAGACAGCAAAAGAGAGGATCTTTTTTTTTTTTGAGAGGAGATGGAAAGGAGGATAGGACACAACATGGCTCTTCCACATGTGAACAGCTCTACATAAAGGCCTCTGGTACCCAAAACCTCAGGATCAGAGATCTTTAGGATTTAGCTCTGTTACACCTAGGCGAACAATGTCTCTCCTAACGAGAACTTGCTAGACATATTACACAAGCCAAAGAGATGATTCTCATCATGTTATAAGAAAAAGAGGGGAAGAAAAAAGAGCAAAAGAGGATTCAAAATAATAATAATACTTCACCTCATGGGCTCATCTAAAAAGTTGCTTCAGTACCGAGTCATCACAATATGCAGGACACCACCCACAAAGTGCTTAAGGCAACAGCTGAGTATCTGAATACAGGTGGGTCTGTTCCACTTTGCCAGCGAAGGGCCAGTGTGGGGTGCTGGTAGGCAAAGTCTGAGCCCATATGGAAATGCATGGGTATGAGAGGACAAAATATTTTCCTCAAGCTTCCCTCTGTATTTTAAATGACTGCAAGCCATTACAATGAAACCAATGACAATGTGAGAAGCAACAACTGTTGATACAAAAAACCTTTTTCTCTCATAAATCTGATCTAATCCAGACAATATGACAAACGTTTAAGGGCTATAAAAATTGTCATGTGTCATCTTCTTTAGTGACACACTATGTTCATTAGCTCAAAACTAGACCCACCTGTGAAGAAAAGTAACTTCTCAAGCTGCTTACACCTGTGTATGTGGTTTCACATCTTTGTGATACAGAGATGGTATCTAACATTTGAAATGCTGTAATTATTTCTACTCTGTATGAAGGAGTGTCTGATCTCTCAGAAAACTGATATTTGGCATTTCAAGACCATTATCATGTTCAAACTCTTACTATATATTAATACGCATCCTCAACTGTTACAGGTGGCCTAAAAAGTCTCACCAGTCCTGCAAAACCAGCAAGGAGCCAAAGTATTCAGAAATCAGAGGAGAGTCTCCTACAGATCAAAAAACAGTCCTCTGTTCTTTAAATTGAACACCTTTGATCACCTTCCTTGAGATCAAGTAGGAAATTGGTGGCCAAGCCAGGACCTGAACTCACATGCCCTGAATCTCCAGCATGAGATAACTTCTCAACAGCGTTCCAGTTCAGCTGCCAGGTTTTGGAGTAACCAAGTTTCCCATCACATCCATCAGCACTTCCTGCAGACACATCCCCACATCACCTGGGCTCCCTGAACCCTTCACCCTCCCAGCTCAGCACTGCAGCTGGCACTGCCGCATTGCCTGGGGGCAGCCGCAGCCCAGGACGAGGGCAGGAGCAGCGTCTCAGTGCCACGACTTGTCAAATTCTCTGCTTGCTTTATTGACAGGGACAGCATTTTCTAAGCAGAGCCCACTCAGCATTGCAGATCCAACTCTGCAAGCTGCCAGGGAGGTGCTGAGCATTTCCCAGGGCCTTGCAGGAATGATACCACTAAAAGCATTTCCATACTCCTTCCTCGGGAATTTTGCCCATTAATAACCTGCAGCTCCAAGGCTTTTGGCACAGTGCCACAAATGCAGCCTCGAGCACTCTGCTAGCAGAGGAGGCAGCCTCTAGAGCCAGTGTATCAGCTGCAGCTCCAAACTATCCCGCAGCTTTGCATGTTCGCTTTACATTTTAACATTATTTAGTCCATAGAATAATACTGCCTCTGAAAACATGCGACATATCTGTATCCAGGAGTCTCCAGTGCTAGGCTTAATTGAGTCTAGTAAACCATCCCTTTGGAGAAACCAATGCAAAGAAAAATACTTGCTAGGACTGGCAGTTAGATTCATCTTGTGCATTTTTTTGCTGAGGAGTCTCAGATCTGGATAGGTAGCTGCAAGCTCAACCTTAATTTTCTTTCCATTCCCTTTTGGATACCAAGTGTAAAGAGTCTCAAGGTATCTTGGGCTATTTTATTTATTTCTTCTGAGTTGTATTAGGCTAAACTGAGTGTATACACCGATGCTCTGCGACACAGCAAGCCGACCTGGAGAACAACGTTGTGGAGCAGCTGTTTCCTCTTGTGCGACCAGAGCCAGGTAGCTCAGCAGAAGAGGATGGATGCCAGAGTGTAGTTATAGCTAATTACTCACAAAAAAACAGCACTTTTTGCTTGGGTCCTCAGCAACGCCCAAGCAGGAGCAAAACTGTCCAGTCTTTTGCAGGAACAACTTATTCTGGATTTGGCATGTCCAAAGCACACATTATCCCACATAACTGCAGCTTTTTTCTCTGTTTTATACTGAACAACCTTTGGGAGCCCAAGATACCAAATTCATAAAGCTCCAACCTCTATTCAAGCACTCGCAGCCACTGAATTAGGCTTGCATCAGGAAACTCAATCAGGAAACTTGGAGGATTTGAGCCTAAGTGACTTGCTGTGTGGTGCAAAAGAAGTCTGGGCATAGGCAGGATTTAAACGAAAACTTGCTTTACGAACCTGCTAAACGATAACCCTTAATGAAAGCTGTCCTTCAGCCTAATGAAAAGTTGATCCTTCCTCTGCATCACTGCAACTACAATTCCTCTCTCAATAGCAGCTCCTACCAGCAGAGGAAGCAGCTCCTACCAGCTACAGCAGCCTTTACCAGACAAAAAAGTCTCTCTGGTATCACTGCTAACACTCTGGTATCACTGCTAACACTCCTAAAGGAACTAGCAACCTGGACTGCACAGCCTTCAGGAAGCTTCTATCTAATCTGTTCTCTGGATGGTTTGAAACTGTATTCAAATCATCCTGCAGCTTGCAAGGACAGGAATCTCCGAGTCCCTTCCTGTCTGCAACTCCAAAATCAAGGACAGGAGCAACTGCACAAAACTTTGCCACCTGAGAGCTATGTGGAGCAGAGATGACTTCTCCATTCAACTGAAGTTTGCAGCGATGATGGGGTATGGTACAAGCAGCTGCCCCTGCAGGTGCCTGGCCAGACACAAGCATGAAGAGAGCACTACTAACAGTCACAGCACAGTCAGTATCTGCTGACTTAACGTGAAGAGTAGCCAAGTAAAGGGAGACATCCACGGAGACCACTTCTCATCTCCTGCTTCTTAAAGAATACCTTGAACACGACTCCGTAAGCGCCATGAGACACACACAATAAAGGACGGGGTTCTCCATAATGTGCAGGCTTTGAGTTATGTCTATTTGTGTGAGAAGGCTACAGCAAACACACATGTACCTACATGTACATCTACCTACACCACATGGATTCAATGTCCAGCTGCACTGGGAGATGTAGGTTGGAGTGAAGATCCCCGATCCCAGGCCTTTCTACACTCCCGATGCCCTCACCTCATCCATCAGTGGAAGGTGACCCCATAAAATTAACAACCAGGATATTCAGAACAAGCCAAGGCATAAAAAGAGCTGGTTAATTTTACTGTCAATAACAACTGCAGCAGCTAAGATAACAGTAATCAAATCTCACGCTTCAGGATGCAACTTAACTGCCTCAAGGGTTGGAAAGACACCTCCTTCTTTGCTTCTAGATAGCACTGAAGAACTACCATAGAGGATTATACGACTCGAATATATCACCCATTTATTGGTCAGTACTGTAGACAGGACATAATTTAACAGGTAAAATGAACCACTGCAGCTGAATCTGTCACAAATCATTGCATCAGTTGTCATTTTTTGTCCTATTCCCTGTACCTTCTCCATCTTTCTCTGTAACGTGATTTTGTTCCACAGAAGGTCAAACTTTGTTTTCCTAGCTGCTCTCCAACAAACTCATATGGAATTACCTAAGGGTACTTCAAACATGCTTTGATAATTTTTGTTTTAATTGGGCCAGCTATCTATTATCAACATTAACACTGAGAGAATATTGAAAACTACAGCTAAAACGCTGATTAGCTGCTGTTTGGGTCCTTAATTCCCTAGAAATGGCCAACAGAGCAGGCATTTCTCCACACTCAGCCTCCCTGCTGTGCCCCAACACAGCAGAAGAGCCAGGCAAAGGGAAATTAAGCAATTAATTGGTTCTTTAAAAAGAAAAAAACAAAAAAAGATAAGTAAATCATTTACTACAGGGGAAAATTAATAGCAATAGCCAAAAGAAAGGCACAAGCAAGGAAGGATCTGGTCCTTCCTGCTGCTGTCTGTTGCCCTCTGTTGTTCCCAGGGTCAGATTCCCACACAGTTTAGTCAACACTCTGCATTTGTCACTCTTCTTCCTCACTGTTTGCCAGTCACAAGCCCCTGAGCAGCTCAGCCAGGACTTTACACGTCCCACTCCATGCCCCTGTAGGAGAGAGACATCTTGGCAGAGATTTCTGTTTCAGCAGAGTTTCCAGGATTGGAAAACACTGAAACACTATTGAAAACGTCTCTGAAACATGATGTTTCCTTCAACCACAAGAGAGGAACTGGCCCTGCAGGATACTGTGGGACTTGGGAGATTTGGCATCAGCCTCAGGCTTCTTAGAGTTTGTGGGCAGTCACTCATCCTTCTCCCCATCCCGCTCCTGTATGCAGGATTTGGGGGATTCACCGTTTGCAGGGTGCCCACACCACATCCAGGGAGCTGAGCAACCGCTGCTGACACACACACGCGTTGCTCATTCCATGGGCAGCAATCTGGGATTCAGCTCGGACCACACTGGACAGATGTCTGACATTTTAAGCTGGTTTCCCCCTACGGGGACAGGTTATATGTCCAGTTATCACGTTAATTAGTGACAACATAAGCTACAGGGAAATTTTCCTATGCAGTGGGAAAGTCTGCTTCCAGATCCAGAAATGACAGAGGACAAGCACAACACAACTGAGAGGACAACCCCGGGGATGCTCTCCTGCTGCTGCTTTAGGTTTAAAGTAATACCAAGGTAAAATGCTCAATGACCAACCCCTTCCAAGTTAGGCATCATGAAAACATGACCCAGCACAGGACTTGTGAAGCACTGACACAAGTTAGCCTGGAGGCAAAGCAATAAACACATTGGTGGAAGAGTCTAAAACAAGGTTATAGACATGAATCTGACAGCATTTAGGGAAACCTGAGCCTGCCTCCGTAGATCAGCTCCCCAGATTTATTTTTTCTATCATTTTCAGATCAGGAAATCTGGAGTTTTGCTCCATTTCTCATCTTTCACTGACATGCAAGCATGCCAGTAATCTTTCTGTCCCAGCTCCTCCTCATCTATATTATAGAGATCATGGCACTTAGAAACTGTTTTGGGACACCTGCAGAGAAATAAAGCACAAGGCAGGAGCCAGCCTGTAATATTTTTACTGCTACTGGGGTAACAGAGACACTGGCAGTTATTTTCAAGCAAGTCTAGACATTAAAACGAGGGTAGTAACACAGGACTTCTTCTTTTAAGAGGCCAGTTTGCAATTCCAGCTCAAACTCTCAGTCTGATCCCTAGCAAGTCACTAAAGATGATTCAGCTCCTAGGAAAATGAAGATTTTCCTTCCCGATGTCACTGATTTCACAGAATCAAGAATGGCTGAAGTTGGAAGGGACCTCTATAGATCATCTAGTCCAACTCCCCTGCTCCAGCAGGGACACATAGAGCACGTGGCAAAGGGTCGAAAAAGCCAACACCCAACTGCCCCTATTTATTGTGTCCACCTTGCCTGGGTGTTTCCATGCAGCGCCAGCTCCCATTTCCCTGCTAAAAACGGATAATACGGTCTGTCTGGGAAGGTGACGGGGAGAGGAGGAGGATACGATCACACCAGCTGTCAAGACTGACTAAGAGAGACGGCAGAGGGAGACTGCTCTCGCTTTACTGCAGCCCTCTGGATCCTGTTTGCTTTCAGTCATTAGAACAACCACACTCCCACGCTGTGTGACCTCTCCTCTCCCATTTCACCCTAGCAGCCCTAGCATGGACACAGAAATTGCCAGGCTTTCACAGGTCAGACACCACTGCAAGCCCATAATCACGCACAGCACCTTCAATTAAGCAAAGAAAACAGGCACTCAAACATCTCTGGAAGATGCCAGCACATGGATCTGAATTACGATCGCTCCCATTGCTTAATGCCAATGAGAAATCCATCTTCACCAGCTGGAAACATATTTAGTACATAAGAAACGGATGGAAGGAAGGGATGACAAGTCTTCAGTACAAATCTAACCTCATCAGTCATACAGAGTGTTCACAGGGCTTTCCTGGAGCTCTTAGCTTATGGGATAGAAAAACAGCTCTTTTTTTATTATTATTATTTTTAAGAAAAGGCAAGAAGAAAATCTGTTAGAACTATCATCAGTGCTGCTTAGCCCTTCTGCACAGCCTGACCCAACTGGAAGTATCCCACTGGATACTAAGATGTCCAATTCTACCAGACAATAAAAAACAGCCACCCTATTAGAAGATTATCAACACGCTTGGACAAGTGCATTTTACAGGAGAGCAGACACTATATTCTTGCCTTTCGTTACTGCTGGAGTGGAACCACACGTGAGAACTCAGGACTGGGAGACATTCACTTAAGAGAAGTTAAATGACCTCCTCCACTGCTTCCCCAAGCCAAACCAAATTCCAGAATCAAAAGGCCAGAACGAATCCCAACTGTATGAACAAAACTGCAGAAATGCCATTCTGGATGTAGTCTAGGAAGACAAATAGGCAACTTCAGGCTACTGGTTTAAAAAGTTCAGGGAGCCAAGTCCACTAGGATCGCAGGCCTGAAATCCTGCACCAGGATGGCAGCTGCAAAGCTCTTGCTGGTACAACCAGGCAAAACCTCTCCAGTTTCACTAGCTCTGAAAAATCTTTAATGAAAATAATATTCAACTTTTACCATAAAACTATTTATTTTCTATCAACTTTTCATGATCTGTTAAAAGATTCATTTTTGCTTCTCAAAATCCGTCTGAAGTACTCTCTATTTCAAACATCTTTCTCTTTTTAAACTGATATTGTATGCAAATACTTTACAGAAAACTGAAAATTCTCACACAAGGGGAAACCTGCAAGAATTCAGTACTGTGTTGTGGGGAACGAATCCTGCTCTCTCAAACACGGGGTCTGCACTGAGGACAGCAGCGAGGAGCAGCCAGACACCGGCGCAGGGAGCAGCCACCACCAGAGCCGCTCGGGCTCCAAGGCCGCTGATCACACTCAGCCATCGGCTACAGCTGGTTGGCAACAGCAGGACCTCTGCTCAAAGCCGTTCCAGGAAGGGAACAGAGAAAGGCCTGAAGGAACGTATACATGGACTTTTGTTATCTTTTGAGTTACCAGAAAGCCCTGTAAAAGAAAAGCATGACTCATAGAGAGAATGAGGACATAGCACCTGTGGAACAAGCTGGCATTTTTCCTATATACAGACCTACAGGATTAGTTGGAAGGTAGAGTTTCCTCGTGGGAAGACCCCGTTGTAAAATTCTGCTGTTGCAATGTCTGTTTTCTTCTGTTAATTTGTAGAGAAGCACTTCAAGCTGGAGTCCCTCTGCAGGCTTGGGAGAAGGAAGCACAAGGGAAAGATTTTGCCTGAAAGCCTTATTCTGCCTTCAAACAAGGGAGATCACTGTAGAGCAGAGAGGTTAGAGTTTTAGGGGAAATCTGCTCCAGACAAAGGGTCTGAATCCTAGTGTGGGAACAAGATCTCTTTTTTCAACGGAGATAAAAGGAAAGAAGAAACGACTTGTTTATCTCTTCCCAAAAGGTCAATGTTAGCCCTTCAGGCAAAGCTGCAGGTGCCATTTCCATATGCTTCATGTACCCTGAACTCCGGCTCTGGAAGCTTTCAACCTTTGTATGAGAGCAAAGACAAACCATGAATATTTCATGTGTTGCCTTCACTTACTTGCGAGTTCCTTGGAAGCTATTAAAGTGCAAGCGCAATAATGTCATCATTTACTTGTCATCTTCCACCTGCTCTTTGCAAGGAAAAGAAGAAAATATATGGGCTGTTATCCAAAACCAGTGCAAACACTGTGCCCTCTTCTTTAAAAGACAAACCAAAGGTTCTTCTGCAGAGAGGTGGGCTAATAACGCAAACGTCCCAGATCACTATATGGTCAAGAAAGTTTTGAGGATTATCATCCTCATCCAAGAGAAACAATTGGGTTTTTCAAACCCAATCACTATCTCCTGAAACAATCGTGTGCTCTCCATGTTTTCAGCAGCATCATTTACTCCAGAACACTTTCAAAGTAGTAAAAAATGATCTACAGAATTATCCTACACTATCCATAGGTGAAAACTCAACCTATTCTGGAGTAACAAGGGTTGCTCTTTGCTTACAACTGCTCCCCAAGCAGGCAGCAACAGTAGGAGGGGGTGAAACCTCTTGCAAGACCTATTTAAATTCTGTCCAGAAGAACATGAGACTCAAAATCCAGAAAACATGTTAGTGATCTCATGATTTATCTAGAAACACAAAACCAGAAGGCACCTCCTGTGCAAGACCAGACTTTTTGGGCTTCCCCTCCTATATATTCTTGCTTCCAACAATTCATAACTCATGAAAGAAGCTGCTTCCCTGAACACTGACATAGCCTGATAATTCAACTTCTGGTATTTCAGTTGCTTGAGGAATAAAATGAAATACGGCCTAACTTCAGCTAAGGAGATGTAATAAAGAACTAATGTAACCTATAAGCTCGAATCTCTGAAGCCCAAGCAACAGTATCAATATTCAGCAAGGAGAATTCAATAAACGGAAGGTTCAGATGCACTCTAGAGATTTGTTCCAAGAGCCAGGCTTCTCCAAGAGCAAAGGACTGCAGTGACTTTCCGCCAAAATAGTTTAATACAGAAATATCCTTAGAAATCAAAGTGATTTAAAGCAAAGTACACCTTGCAGCCCTGTCCGCCCGCCTGTTCTCCCTTTTCGGACACTCCCAAAGTAAAAGAATGGGAAGAAAATATTATTCCAAGACAAAAAATACCCAATATGTTTATAATGGAAATGTGCAAATATACATACATCTTCCAGCCCTCGCCTCCACCTCCTTCCTCATGTTCACAACCACACTGTTGCCTCCCCACACTCCCTCTCCTTCCCAGGCCACCAACGTATTTCATCCCACCTCCCTTCCACATCTGGCTCATCAACAGCCCCTGACCAAGCAGAATTAACCTGGTCTCCATGCATGTCTCTCTCATCTCTCTGTTGCAGTGAGGCAGGGTTAGAGGGACCTGTGGTCCAACCCAGCACGGTTGTTGCCACTTCCTCAGGACCTCCATGGTGTTTCTGGCTCTGCTAACCAGCCTCTTTACACAAGACAGCAGGTGGGTCGCAGTGGGTCGCCCATCACTTGCCTCACTGAGAACAATCAAAAGACGACGTTCATGTTTGCAAAAGATAAAAGCTGGCGGGATGGAGACAGGAGAAGCCAGAAATACACAGAGTCAAAATGTTGCATCACAACCTGCCTCTCAAAACCAAGAGCAAGATTAGTACTGGCAGTTTAAAGCCAGGCCACCCAGATAGCTGGAGCCTACCCTTTGCAGGGAGGCTCTGACAGCTACCACCCCATTAGCCAGCCAGGTGCTACAGACCTCTGAACTAAATCCCAGCCATGGAGCAGGGCCTTCCTAGGCCACCCTCTGTATAAAAACTGACCAAGAGACAGCATCTCTCCACTTTAACAGCTTATGAATGAATATCAACCTCTGACCCTTTTATCTGCTAAAAGATAAGATTTAACTGTAGCAATCTTTTTGGTGGCAAAAGTCCCACTGGCCCGGCGTGCCCTTCCCTCCAGGAGAGGCACCAGTGACAGATGTATCCTCGCTCGCCAGGAACCCTCCTACTCCCTCGCTATCTGCAAAGTCGGGGCAAGAGGAAGGCACCTCGGGGACAAACCAGCTGATGATGAATCAGGCAAGCAGAATCTCTTCCTCCTATAGATACAGGAGCCCTGCAGAGCTCACAGAGCAAACAGTGCATTTTCACAGCAAAGGAAAGGGACTCAAGGACACCCCTAGGAAGTGCATCTATTGAGTAAGAGATGCCGCATGCACGTAAGCATTTACTGTAGAGAAGCTATACTAGAGGCCGGCAAAAAGTCAATTAAAAAATAAAAATCTTTCCACATTTGCCCTGTCCCTTTCACTTCTTCCCTTACATATCCATCACTAGACATGTCCAGGGGCCAGGATGACAAGTTGGATAGTTTTTAGGTTAGTTGCAACTGGCCATCCTCCCACTCAGGCCTGGTCACTTATGGCACAGCATCCCACTCCGCTCTGCCCTCCGCAGTGGGCACCACTGCAGCCTGTTTGCAACAACGAGTCTTACAGCACTGAGAAGTCTTGTGGATCCGCGCTGTGGATCTCTTTCCCCTTTTTCCAAAGACACCCTATGAACCCCACACTTCGGGCAAGCCAGTGCTGATGGAAGGGACCCGCAGCGCCAGCTTCTGCCACCGCGGAGCAGCTCCGTGTCACAGACGCCGCTTCCACAGCCGTGTCCTGCCTGCACGGGGCGGCAGGGCCGAGGAACAAGGTGCTCAGAGGGCTCTCAGTGCTCTCAGCATCACTGTTCAATTTCCCCCATTGCACATACTTGAGGTTGACTCTGGTCTCCTCTCTATTTTTTTTCTTTTTGACTATTGGGGTAAAATATTCAAATCAATGCATCATCTCCTCAGCAGGACAGCTCTCACCATGGCGAATGCTGACAGCACCATTAGCATTTTAACAGATAAGGATCCCTTCCTGCTGTCACCGTAAAGCCCCATCCTCACCCCTGCCAAGGATTTATATTTGGGTGAAAATAATTAGCTTCTGCCAAAACCCCCAATGTAAGCTTTCCAAACAGCAATAGAAATGGGGCTGTTTGGTGGTTTTTCAAGCTGATTTATTTCCTTCAGTCACCTTACAGAAGTTACGGGAGTAGGAAAGGCAAAAATGTAGGGTCTGATTGCTTTCATTTACATTTCTATAACTCACACTCAGCTCCCATTACAAGAAAGTGCCCAGCAGCTAGTTTGCAAGGGCCTGATGCTTTCGATAAGTGATGAAAATCACAAACCTAGCGAGAGGCTGCAATTCTAAGTTCTCTTCACTGTACAGTACTTGTTTATTTAGATTGTATTGATTGTTGTTTGCTAAACATACAGTTTCAGATCGCACTGCAGACTATTTTCCCTTTGCCTATAGTCGAGTTTATTAAAGATTTATGGGACTTGATGCATTGAAGTTTTCCAGGATCCATGCGCTTCTGATACATTTGAATAGAAAATATTATATTATCTTACATTTATTTTTATCCTGCAGTTAGCCACATTTCATTTACAAGGCAGCTAGCTGAGGCTGCAAGAATGAGGTGGTTGGACTGCCCACAGAAACTGTATGGGAGCCCCGAGAAAAAGGTGCAGAGAAAACAAAATAAAGAAAATTGCTGTCTTTTGTAAAATAAAATCGGGTGGAAAAACAGTAGGGAAAAAAAATGTAATGCCTGAACCTCTGGGGGAATACTGCAAAGAGCAAGAAAGAAATTAAAAGCAATAAAGAAGTAGTTGACTGTGTCCATTTTAAACCACAAAAAGCAGGTTTCACTTGTCTAATGTGAACACTAACTACTGCTGTGTTATCCAGGTGGCTACAAAAACAGGCAGTTTCTATGAACCTGATCTCACATTGCTAGCCTTACAATAAAATAAAATAAAATAAATAAAATAAAATATAAAATAAAATGTTTCTGAACTAGCTACCCATGAGAGCAGTAGAAGAATCTGGCAGGAGCAGATGACAGGCTGGCATTTGCAGATTCCCTGCCGGACAATTATGAATCATGCAACATGCAGTTATCAGTTCCAAGATTGAAAATAAAAACCCAAACTGTCCCTCAGCAGGACCCTGGGTCACACAGACCAAGCACACAGGCGGCTTTAGGCTGTTCCGCGCTGCTCCCTGCCACGCAGGGGCTCCTGCATGGGGACCGTGGGCATCGCAAGGGGGTCCCTCCGGCCTGGCCAAAAGGTGGCACAGGATTGGCACTGGGTGTTCATGTCCAGTGAACAAGTGCAAAGGGCAAATGTGAAGGATTTGCCAGCTCAACCATCAGAGCCTCTGTGTCAGAGTCAAAACCTCTGGCAGAAGAACACAGTTGAAAATGGACAGGTCCATCCAGTTACATTTGTCCAGCTGTCACAGCAGTAGCCACTGTTGTTGTGGTAGCTTTATGAAGCAAATGAGTAGTGTGAACCAATAACAGCCTTTCCACATGTTATAGGCAGGGATAATATACTAATTATCCCTGAAAAAAACAGGTTTACTTCTGCATAACCGCGTGTCCCTAAAAGACTGGGAGAAATTGGTTCAAGTCACATTGAAGGACCCTTGCTATTTCCCCCTGGAATCTGAGCAGACCAAGTAAGCGCCTGTGTGAAGGAAGCAGCTCTGCTGGGATGAGGAAGGCAAATGATGGAGAACAAAGAGCCAAAAATGATTTTCAGAAAGTGCTGTTTTGCGACAGCATTGCACAGTTATCATCATATAGATTAACCACACGCTGCCTTTTCCCACATGAGCTATTAGCCACTGATGGCTACAAGGCTGGCTGTTATGTGCCAATACCTTTCAAAATCAGGAGAGCCATTAAGTTCCGAAAGCCCACGATGTTGGCCAACAAGCTATTTACATTGCTCTGAAAGCAAAATGTATTCCCAAAAAGCTGTCCCGCGGTGAAACCAAAGGTCTCACACAGTATGTGACCAAAACAGAGACAGGGACACAATGTCATCTATTCAGGACAGCCGCCTCTGGTGGAGTCAGAGGCCATCACCGTTTTTAGACTACAAATAAAACCCACCCATGCTGCAGTAGAGGCAGAAATCAGTGAAATTCTCTGTCCTCCATCACAAGGGAAATCAGATTACACAGCCCTGAAGAATGCCTCTACCTTTCAAACCCGAAGAGACAGGCTAGTTCAAACACTTCTACTCCAAACACTTCTTCCTTTTCTTCTCAACAGGCTTCCAAGATGATTAAGGGCAATTTGGGAATGCCACCTAATACCAAACAGCAGGATCTTGGTCCAATTAAACTCCAGGATGGGATCCAAAGGCCCTTAGTCCAAGATACGGCCACTGGAGATTTCCTAGTGCTTGTCCCCACTTGCTTGTTACTTTGCCATCTTTCTCGAAGAGTTTGATTCTATTGCTGAAAACAGACAGACAACAAAAACACACCCTCTTTCTCGTCGTCATCCACACAGTTTCCTTTAGAGCTGCACAGAGCTTTAGAGAGCTTGTATGGAGGTGAAGGAGCAGAGCAGCGCAGGGTGATACCAAAGAGGGTGGCCCAGCCATTCCTTCTGAGACCAGGCAGCGCCGTCTGAAGGAGTGCAACAGCGAAACTCCCAGCTCTGGAGTCCATACACTCGCAGAGCAGAGTCCAGAGGCACAAGGCCACATCCCTACAGTAATCTGGCAGCAGCAGCTTTGTCTGGATTAGCCTCTCTCTGCCACTCCACTACAACTTCTTGCCACAGCGTCAACATAGCTGGGTATCTACCAACTCTCGCTTCCATAGCTAGATCTCTGCACAGCACATGCATGCCCAGAAACACAGTCTTCCTAGAAACTGGGATGATTTTCTCAAGAGATATGGAGGAAAGATATTCAAAGCTCTATCAGTTAAACAACATGAACCCATGACCATATCATAATCCTATTTGCACAGCAGATAGGCAAAGCCTTCTAATAAGCAGCCTCCTGGATCTCTTTGGTTTCTACTCTTATAGGTGTTCCTCATCCCTGGAACAAAGCCTGATCTCCT